>JAMPIV010000688.1:0-132286 GCA_024509875.1 Oreohelix idahoensis
GGAGGTAATTAAGAGGGAGGGAGGTGGTTGAAAGGTGGGTGGAAGGTTTTTGGAGAAATGAGGAGGAGGGGGGGGGGGAATTAGAGGAGGGGGTGGAAGAAAGGGAGGGGGGGAGTGTTGTGAGAAGGGTGGTGGGGGGGGGGGGGGGAGTAAGGGGAGAAAAGGTGGGGGGGGAAATGAGGTTGATGGTGGGGGGGGGGGGGGAGGGAGAAAGGGTGTGATAAGGGGTGGGGGGGGGGGGGAAGATATGTTGGGGGATTGTATGGATGGTTGAGAGGGTGTGGTGTTGATGGGGGGTATGGAGGGGGGGAATTTTGGGGAAATTGGGGGGGGAGAAGGGGGTTGGGGGGGGGGGGGGGAATGTGTGGTTTGTTTTGTTGGGTGGATAGAGGTGTAGTTTTGAATTGGATTGATATGGGGGGGGGGCGGGGGAGGTTTGGGGGGGGGGGGGGGGGAGTGGGGGATGGTTTGATTTGGGTGGTCAAAGAGTTTGGGGGGGGGGGTTTACTGGGGGGAGGAATGTGTTTGGTGAGGGTTTGGAGTTGTGGTTTTGAAATAGGTTTTGGGGGGGGGGGGGGGGTTATGGGTGGTTGGGGGGGTGGGGGGGGTTTAGTTTTTGGTGGGGGAGGTGGACTTAGTGGGATGTTGATTGTGGGGGGGGGGGGGGTGGGGTTTGGTTGGGTTTGTTTTTGGGGGGATGGGGGGGGGGGGGGGGGTTGTGGTGGGGTTGGTATTTGGGGGTGGGGTGGGGGTTGGGGGAATGTAGGTAGGGGGGGGGGGGGGGGGGTTTGTTTGGGGTGGGGGGTGTTGGGGTTGGGGTGTGGGTGGTGTTGGGGGGTGGTTTTTGGGGGGGGGGGTGGGGGGTAGGTGTTTTTGGTGGTTTTTTGGGGATGTTGGGGGGGGTGTTTAATTGGTGGGGTTGGGGGGGGGGGGGGGGGGGGGGGAGGGGGGGTTTTATTTTTTGGGGGGGGGGGGGTTTTTGGGGGAATTGTTTGGGTGTTGTGGGGGGGGTTTGTGGGGGGGGGGTTGGTGGGGGGGGGGTTGTGGGGTGGTGGGTGGGGGGGTTGGGGGGGTTGGGGGGGGTGTATTGGGGGGGTGTGTAAGGGGGGGGTGGGGTTGGTTATTTGGGGGTTGGGGGGGGGGGGGGGGGGGTGGGGGGGGGGGGGGGGGTAATGGGTCCGTTGGGGTTATGGGGGGGGGGCTTGAGGTTTTGGGGGGGAACCCTGTGGGTAGCCCTGGGGGGTGGGGTATTAGGTTGGTTTGGGTTTATGAGGATTTTTTATATGGGGGTTGTGTTAGAACAAATAAAGGGAATACAGAATGGTTTACAGTAGAAACAGGGGTGAAGCAAGGCTGTATTATGTCACCACTACTTTTTGGAATAGCTATTGATTGGGTTATGAGAAACTCTACCCACAATGAACAATTAGGTATAAAATGGACAAATGGAAAATTCCTGGATTTCGCAGATGATTTAGCATTCTTAAGTTCAACACCCAGACAATCCCAAGAAGCAGTAAATAATTTGTGTCATCTTTCGGTTAAAATATGTCTCCAAATAAATGCCTCTAAAACTAAAGTTATGAACTTTTCTAACGAGACCTTTAAACCTTTAGCACGCTGCGGGCCACACATTGGGCCGAACGTAACCTATGTTCTCCATGCTGGAGGCCACATGTGTGGCCTTGCGGCTATCATCGGGCAACTGATTTATAATGTGTGTGCACGTGATCTGAACCCCGGATGTTAAGTTTTAAACTTATCTGAGAGAGAGCTAGCTTCCGTTTCCGATCTTTTTTAGTAATGGGTGCATTCGCGTTTATTTTCTGTGAATTTTTTCAATCGAAATGAATCGGCATCGAACACGCGGCCATTTTCGCTCTAATTTTATTGGATTCTGACGCCATGCGGTGGGGATGAGTTTTTGTCTTTATAAGCGCTGATATCGGTTCTCAGAATATGTTTGATGGCTGAGATGGAAACGAAAGTAGAATGGCATTGCTAGTATGTATAATTTTAGGGGTTAGGACTAGGAATATCGGAAAGATTTAGAATTACGGCCGAATGTCACTGCTGACGAGGATGTTTGTTGCTTTGCTACTGATGATGGGTGTAACGAAAAGATCGTCATTTGATTTGTATTGGTCTGTTGGTCAAATGATTTTCATTGAGATGCAAGGGATATGGACTCTTCATTTGTTGGTTATTTTTTAAAATTAAAAAAAAAAAATTGTTTTATATTTTTAAACTTTTTTTTCGTTTTTTTCATCTTTCCTTTCCTCTCTTCCTATCTCATCTAACATGTACACAAACAAAATTTACATCATCAGATTCAGCATTCATTCATTTCTATACAGTCCAAAAATGATAGCAATTGACCAAAAAACAAAAAAAAAAAAAACTATAGAATTTACTAGTCACCCACTATAGAAATGGGGCGTTGTGAAAAAGAATGCAGCTGCAGGGCAAATTTTTTGAATTTTTATGCAGCGTGCTAAAGGAATATCATCCTGGACGGGGAAAAACTACAGAAAGTTGAAAGTTTCAATTATTTAGGCAGTAAAATGACTCAGGATGGTGACACAACAAGAGAAATTCATACTAGAATTGCTTTGGCAGCTAGCGCCTTCAATAGATTATCTAACATTTGGAAATTACGATCATTGAATATACATACCAAGCTTCGTCTGTTTAATTCAAATGTTATCTCAGTGTTAACATACGGCTGTGAGAGTTGGAAAATAACAAAATCATTGGAGAACAAGCTGAATACATTCGAGAACAAATGTCTTAGAAAACTTATGAACATCAGTTGGAAAGAATTCAAGACTAATCGACAACTAAGAGAAGACTCTAGGCAGAAATATGTCTCCAACTATATAAGGAAAAGACGATGGTCATATATCGGTCTTGTCCTACGAATGCAAAACAACAGAATACCATTGCAGGCACTCACTTGGGTTCCTGAGGGTAAGAGGAAAAAAAGGAAGACCAAAAGAAACACTCAGAAGAACAATAATAAGAGAAGGAAGAACGTTGGGATTAAACAATGTGCAAGAGCTAAGAGGAGTGGCGTCACAACGTACAACCTGGAGAGCACTGGTTTCTGCCTTATGCGCCGTGTTTTGGTGCTTAAAAAATTTATTATTATTATATATATATATATATATATATATATATATATATATATATATATATATATATATATATATATATATATATATATATATATATATATATATATATATATATATATATATATAAAAGTCTTCCAATTATAGGAACAAAAATTATATCAGCAGTGCTGTTACTCAATTATAGTAAATGTATCAGCTGTGCTGTTAATTAAGTATATAAAATTTATCAGCTATGCCGTTCATCTTGTCTCTTACTACGCTAAATCACTGTTTCTTCCTTGACCGTTAAATGCTCACAATTGCCGACGGAAATGGTATAATGTGTACTCATCTCTCAAAAGTTCTGTCCTTCTTAGTTTGATTTACACGACACCCGCTGAGGATCGGTCCTTTAGCCCACCCAAGACTGAGGGGGACTAAGGATGTAGCTCCGGTACAATCACTGTGCTCCTGCGAAGTTCCAGGCAGCTGGATTGACTCGAACATACGACCTCAGGTTGAATAACACGAATAAAACCCCTCTAAGATTTATACAAGCTAGATTTTGACTCGACTAGTGAAGCAAGTCTGCCCGGTCAATGCAAGTAAGCATAAATCAATCTTGACAGCCCTCTCTTCTCCAGTAGGTCGCTAGCTGGCCTTCGTGTTAGTGTGTGTGATTTTGAATACAACTCGCCCGTATATATAGGTAGATACAGGTAACTTTTACTGCTTAAGGAATGCTTTTGATTGGTTCTCGGCGTGGCAGGCTGATTGGTTATATGCGGTTTGGTACAATCCGTGACCGAGACCGAGTGCCGAAAAAAAGGGCTTATGCCTAATTTTATTCTGTCTGCCGCCATATTGGGAGAACAAGATGGCCGTGCCCGAGACCGAGTCCCGAAAAACAGGGCTTATGCCTAATTTATTCTGGCTCAGAGACTGGTGAACGTTGCTCGTTGATTGGCTGGGGCATATTTGTATCTCGACTTAGTGTATTAACTTAGAAGTGGGTTTACACACACGTTTTACGACACTCCCATGTACTTAACCATTTCTGGTGTTATGCCATCATGTCCTGCAGCTTTGCCCATCTTGATTTTCTCCAGTGTTGCCTTCAGTTCTTCCATCTTTATGTCATATTCATCACCATTGGTTTCCTCTTCTGTATCAGTGGTTATCATTTCTTATGCTTTGACCCTGCTCACCATCCAGGAGCTCTGAAAAATATTCTTTCCATCTTTCCATTACTTCTTTTGGGGCAGTAAGCAATTTGCCTTGCTTGTCCTTTAAAAATTTAAGATGGCACTGTTTTTCCTTCCTCATATTCTTTAGGGTCTTATAGAACAATTTCTGGTTTTCTTGCGCTTCGCTTTCTAGCTTTTCTCCAAATTCTTCCCAGGACTTCTGTTTTGCTGCTAGCACTTTGTTCTTTGCTTCTGTTCTTAGTATCATATATTCTCTATATTTCTCTGTTTTTCGTGCTGTGTTTTTAGCTCCTAGGTATTGTTTCCATGTGTAAAGTGCAATCTTTACTATCTTGCAATATAATACATTTATATACTTATTATGTTCGCAAATATTTTGTAAACAAAGTATTTCCTTTTTTTAAGTGCTTAAGGAGAAGTCATTTTTGAGTTACTTCCCTTGAAAGGAGTTCCGTCATCTTCGATCGGACTCCGCGGACGGATCTAGGCCTACTGCGATTTATTCTTTGCCTGGGTAGGAATAGATTGTTCTTGCTTCAGTATATCTATGGCCTGAATTTATACGTAGTGTTTGTATGAGTAGGACGAGTCTGTCTTATATATGGATATCTTTACATTTCTAAGTCGAACTATGTTGGTTGTCGCTAGAAAAGGTCAAAGGCTATGCAGCGGAAGTATCGCTAGCAGGGGGTGTGATTCATGGCTGTCATCCTGTCGGGATGTCGAATTTTGTTGTAGCCGGCTTATCGCCGAAAAGTGATCTATAAGTAGATGGGGAAAAGTGATAGTCATTTAGACATGTTGTATGTACTTTACCCCAGTGTTTATTCTCTCTTGCCAAGGAATGGCAAAGTTATATTTCGCATAGAAAGGTAAAACCACAATTTATTATGAACTTGGGCTTCGCCATCGTTGTCGATAAGCAGATGCACAGTGGTACTTTTGAAAAGAATATTTATTCAAAGGAAGATGACATTCCTATGTATCAGCACTAGATTATATGATATTATTCAATTACCTCTATGATAGAAGCTATGAAGAAATGAGGACATTTAACGAATGACCAATTTTGGTCTATATCCAATAGTGAGTGAAGCTCACGAGAGAAGCACAGCCATGTTGAAATTCATATACTTTGTATTTATCGAGTGAGAAAAAGGGATGCCTGTACTATCGCTCGATGAACCAAGAGATCACTGCTACATGTGAGAACCCATGTCTGGGATTCCTATATCTTTATGAAAAATATATATATTGAACTTTACGTGAAGGGATATTCGCTAGACGAGGTTAGGTCTAGGAGCCTTCCTATATATTGGTTATGGTCTGACGTGCCCAGTCAGTAAAGCCAGATGATTTACATGATGGAACTCTGAATGCTTATTTACGAATGCTCCATTATGATATTTGCCAAGCATGAATGCTAACTTAAGATGATATTCCTGTGATCAACATTATGCTGTCTATGTCGACATTTGTTCCTGTAACCATACACGTACTGTCCAAGTGTGCGTCTCATTAAATGTTATAAAAAGACCACCGTAGTTCCAGTACTTCTTGAATTCGAACAGTGTGAGCATGAGTGATGTACTACCAACCTGTCAACTCTATCGAATCATTCTACCATTCGCGTTCTGACATTCATATACACACTCATTGTCTACACTCACATTCTTGTCGGGGCCTCATCACGTTCCAGGACAAGATGACCTGTATGACCAAAACTGTGCTGGGTTTAATGAGTTGACAATCGTTACACTTTACTACACCAGTCCCAACATCTACATTTATCAACTGGTGGACATTCACGTCATTTAACAAATAAATCGTGAGTTAACAACAACTGGCCAGTATGAGTTTAACAACTGGTGTGCCAGCTTCCTGGGTCAACCTGCACAGTGACCATATTGAGAAGTAAACTACTGAGACCAGACGTTCCTTGGGGTCTGTTACGACACACAAATACATCAACAGTACAACTCTACAGTGATGTCAGCGTGACCTGTCCTGTCGAGAGTATGCAGTAACTAGGTCAGCGTTTGTTGACATTTGGTTCGTTGGACATTTGCCATACAACTGACAGTGTTACACAGCAAGCTTGGTTGAAACATAGAACATTACACATCAGGGCTGGAGAATATTTGACAGTGTTTGCGAAAGGAAATGTTATTGAACTGAGAAGTCCTACATCGATTGTTATCATTCACATCAACGATGGAGCTTCTATTTCTGTGTTGAATTTAAAATAATTAGACCAGAAGTATTTGTTTAATAAAGTACCACAGTACTGTACTATTAGGCAGTGTAACTGAGCCTTCTTTACAACACATTCTTTCTGCAACACTCTATTTACATCATATTGCCATACTATTTATGCATTTATGTATTTATGTTTAAATATTTATATGTGATATTTGTTTGTATCCAGCGGGTTGTTGTTTTGGTTGGGCGGTGTCACACAACAGAGTATCCCACGTAATAGAGGGTCTGATGTGTGCGTTTCTATAGGTGCAATTTTCTTGATTGAAAATTTGCTGCGACAGCTGTTGCTATTAGTGTTAGCTGTGAAGACTGTACTCATTGTTGTTTTTGTAATATTCCTCTGTTCTTTAATTTATTTTGATTTGTTTGTAATTAGTTGGTCTACCCTATTCTATCTTTCAGTTCTATTCTCAATTTATATTTATATACTGTGGCGTTATTTGTATTTGTTATCCTCTTGCGGTTTATCTTTTATTGTTTTTCCCATTTGATTTATTTAATTTCCGCAAATGTTTTCATGTTCTTCTGTATAACTGTTTTGTTTTGTGCCTGATCGACATACACTATTTAAAATATAGTTGATCATATAAATTGATGTACAAGAATCAACTGATAGTTAATTGCTATTACTAAAGGTACACAGTTGATGATGATATAAAACACTATTTCTGGTGCACTGCACTTATATTATAGAGTGAACCAGCAACTTATAGCTGTTATTATATAAGGATTTATACAAGACCTTTGTAAGGCTTGTTTCCCACAGTGATTGGGATAGTTAAGTACTATTTTCCACAGGTTACAAAGTTATCATACAAGGTCTTTGATTAAGACTAAGAAAGTGAATTTATTTACTTTTGCAAATTACTGATCTTATTAGACAAGATGTCTACATTAGATTATTTTATCACACAAGGCAAGGTTCTTGATAAGACTGGTCAGCAATTAGAAGAATGGGCGGTTGCTCAATATGACAAAGCATTAGCTGCTGAAGAAAGAAAAGCATTGATTGAGGAGAAAAGATTAGAAGCTGAGGAAAAAAAATTACAAAGAGAGTATGAACAAAAGAAATTGCAGATACAGACTGATAAAAAAGATTCCAGATGGAAATGGAAAAAGAGAAAAGAAAAGATGAGGCTGCTGCTGAAGAGAAAAAATTACAAGCTGCTGCTGAAGAGAAAAAATTACAAGCTGCTGCTGAAGAGAAAAAATTACAAGCTGCTGCAGAAGAGAAAAAATTACAAGCTGCTGCAGAAGAGAAAAAATTACAAGCTGCTGCAGAAGAGAAAAAATTACAAGCTGCTGTAGAAGAGAAAAAAATTACAAGCTGCTGCAGAAGAGAAAAAATTACAAGCTGCTGCAGAAGAGAAAAAATTACAAGCTGCTGTAGAAGAGAAAAAATTACAAGCTGCTGCAGAAGAGAAAAGATTACAAAGAGAAGCTGAAGCTCAAGAGAAAAAAGCAATAAGAGAACATGAACACCAAAAAGAACTTTTAGCATTTGAGTTAGAAAAGTTAAAGTTAACAAACATAAGTAATCAAGCATCTGGTGGTAATGGTAAACCCTTTACTTACAAGGTCAAGGTACCAGCGTTCAACCCTTCCAGTGATGACATAACATTCTGGCTAAATAGATTTGAACGCTCGTGTCGAGCCCATAATGTGGACAAATCACAATATGCTAACCAGTTATCAGAAAATCTGAAAGGTGATTCTCTGACTAGTTTAAGTTTGGTTGAAGAGGCTGACAAAGATAACTATGATGTTATTAGGGCAGCCTTATTAAAGAAGTATCAGTTGTCTGAAGAGGGGTTATCGGAAGTTGTTTAAGACAATGGTGCCTGAGGCAGGTGTAGAATTCTCAGAATTCATTGCAAGGACACGTCTTACATTTGATCGTTGGATTGAGCTATCCAAAACAGAAAAGACTTATGAAGCACTTATGGACTTGATACTCAGAGACAAGATTATGTCAAGTATAAATAAACCTTTCCTCGAATTCTTACATGAGCGTAAACCTAAGTCTCTAAAAGAAATGGAACAGTATTGTACCCAATACGTCACTGCACATCCGGACGTAGCTATTAGCAACAGTAAGGTTAAAGAAGGTATGCCAGTTGCTTCTGCAACACCATACAACCCTAATCACTCTCACAAATTCCAAGGACCTCAAAATAGGTTTAATAAAAAAGGTAACTATTACAGTTATCAGAACCAAGGTAACCAATCATTTCAGGGTTCTTCTTCGAATACCTGGAGAAGAGCTGACAGCCCTCGATTCAGGGGTGGTCATAATTACAGGAACTTTCGCAAAGGAAGTCATTCTAGAAACTATCCAAGTTTTCCTTCATGGAGACAACAAGATCATAATTACCGAGATACTCATTATAATGAATATGATGATAGTAACCAAAGGAGCTATGATTCAAAAACCGAGTAGGGGTTATAATGGTGGAAACAATGATAAGTACAGAGGCAATAATAACAGAGGTAGAGCACAATTCAAAAAACATAAAGCTCATTACCAGGCGAACTCTGCACAGCAAGAGTCCCACGAAGCCTATAAACAAAATAAAGATAATGATGACTCTAATAATATGGCATGTGCCGCTTTTGATTTTGGGAGAGCATCTCAGTGCCCCCAATGCAAAACATTATTTGAGCCAACCACAGTGTCTACTTTAAGCTGTGGCCATCTTCTTCCCGCTCTTCCTGCGTCAATCGCGCATGATGGGAGAGGTTCTCTTGTCTTACACAAAGGTTTAGTAAATGACAATCCAGTCTCAGTACTTTTTGATTCTGGATGCACAACTATTGGGGTTAGGCAGTCACTCATAGATCCTTCTCATTCTACAGGCAAAGTAGTCAAATGCGTAACATTTGGTGGCACCATAGAGAAATACTCTACCGCTATCATTAGGATTGCTACTCCTTTCTTCACAGGAGATGTACACGCATGTCTTTTGCCGAAGCCGATCGCTGATCTTATCATCGGTCGCATTCACGGAGTCAAAGAATGCACTCCTGAGCAAATTTCCGTTTGAGAAAATCAAAATATGCAATCTGCTAATGCGGTAGTCACTAGAGCTCAAGCTCTCAATATGCCTGAAACTTCATCTGTTGAAGATAATGAAGTGCATAACCAAGATGATCCCTTGGTAATTTCTCGTGACTCGTGTGACGTACGTCTAGTTTGACAAGTGAATTTTCCCTGATATGATGGATGATTTAAAGGGACCTTTAGCTTTTCATAACATTAGAACCCCTGAACATTTGTTGTAACTTTTCGTTTGCCAGAACTCATTCCACCGGGACTCATGTAGGATACAGCGACGAGATCAAAGAGACAGACCGAGGGATCTTAGGGGAGACTATCGGCGCTATCAAAGACAGTAGTTTTCCCTGATACGAGACGCAGTTGCTTGCCGCTAATTTCGCGTCTCGGTGTCAATCGAGGAACCGAGCGAACGGGGGAAAGCGAAACGGGCAGCAGCGAACGGAGATACGAAGACCAGGGGGCGGCTTTTTCTCTTGATTTGGCGGTCAGATCCCCAAAAGTTCGTGAGATCAAATAAGTTGTCAAGTTTATCATGTCCCACTCAACTTACATTCCATTTTAGCTAAATAGACCATGAAGAACTAGACACGTTATCACTCGCTGGCCAGACCTTTACAGAAGCACTAGCTTTATTGAAATCTTGTTATAGATTTTCCCCTGGATTTTATATATATTTGCAGTGATTTCTAATTCTGTGCAAAGCGGTCGACGAAAAATATATATTGTGTAAAGTGATCAGTGGTCTAGTCATTCTATTTCAAGGGATTTTGTGTTAATTTTGCAAAATCTATTTAATTAAAACCATCTCAAGAGTTCCAGTTTTAAATATAATGATCTATCTATTATATTATTTCAAAAGATAATAGATGCTTAAATTAACTTTTAAAGTCGCGAAGGAATTTATAATTAATAAATTCAGTTAAGTCCTAGTTTTATAGATGTGGGTTTTTAACCACTAGAATTCGCGCAGTGTTTATTAAATACATAATTAAATACTCGAGTGTATTATAGGCTTTACGGGAAATTCATCGCGCTTTAGAAGGTTATTTGTTTTCGGTATATTACATGTCTTTTTTTTCTTTCATACAGAGTGATCGTAACCTGTGCGATCCCAGCATTAAGAAAGCAATAAAGAAATCAATCTAAGCAAAGCAAAGCATAAACAGTGTGTAGAGTTCCCCTGACGCAGAACTTGTTGAGACTGTGTAAATTTTTAATCTTTGAGGCGATTCTATGTTTGGAATTCCGCTATCTAACTTATAGCAAAGAAAGCACACCCAAAGACAAATTTAACGCACCATCAAACAACTTAAGTCGTAACGGGAAGAAGAACACTGGCCCGAGCTTTGTTAGTTTACTGACACAGAGAGATAATTCATAATTTCCTGAACAGTGATGTGACTAGTTTTCTCACTGGACTTAAACCATACCTCACGGATAAAGTGTACCAGCACGCGTAAGAATTGTATTATCCGCGGCATAGTCAAATAGACCACACCATCCTCACCCCGGTATCAGAGACCGTGCCCTCCCATAGAAACTGTTATTAAGAAAAGAGACACAACTACAGATTCATTTTCCAGCGATTACGGGACCCTTTTATGTGCTGACCGCCTACCCGATAATCTTGGGCTAGAACTTGAACAAACACTCATACATTTAGTTGAGGTGTAACTGCTGTTGTGTTATTCTATGGAGTGCAAGATTTTTTTCACAATCGGTAAGTGAGAGCAAGATGAGTGAAGGCCTTTGCTAGCGCGTGTATGAATGACAGGAAATTAATTCTTTTGTGTGACCATTTTGTTAACTTGCTTACCTGGTAACATATATCTTTTCTGTATACCCTACATTGTTCCTTTAAGTGGGATAGTTGATAATTTGTTAACTCTGTTTAAAACCACCTCCTTTCCATTTGCTTAGTAAAGGGAAGAACAGCTGGGAAGAACAGGTTTTTTTTTTCTATCACCTATACCTAATTTTGTAACACCTCTTTCAGAGTAATTAACTTTACTGTTAGGTTAACGTGCCCGTGTTCCTGATATTATCTATCTCTGGACTGGGTTTGTCTTTGTCTAATGAGCGGGAAGGGCTTAGTCGATACCAATCTTCTTCACCCCCTCCCAAACTTGTTATTTGCATTTGTGTACTTATGATAATTTATGTAATATCTGATATTTTTAGTGATTGATGTTTAAAGTGAATAAAATCACCTAAACTCATTTAGTTCTGTGTGTTGGATATACCCAAAGCCCAACATTTTCCCTATTCGTTTAATATAGTTTGTATCAACGTCGTGTGTGTGTTTGAAAACACCGAATCGGTGTGCGCGCAGATGCGAGTCTGGAAAACTGGCAAATAATTGTTTGACCAGGAGAGTGAAAGAGAAGATTGAGAGACACGATTTGTCGTAAATAAGCCTGTCTTTACTCTCCTCCAGCACGCTGTGAAGTAACTATTAAATCTCTACATTTTCTATCACTGAGCTTTCCATCATCATTTTCCACTCTAAACCGGACCACTATTTCTACGACTCTTTTCTCTCAAAATAAATTTACGACAATATTTGGCCGGCTCGTCTGGGATAATTTTGAGATACATTTGATGCACACATATTTGTGGGCTGGTTCTGGGATCTTGAGCTACATTTGAGGCAATCGCATAGCCGGGTTAAAGATATTTTGAGTCTGATTTAGTTTGGGTCTAACTAGGTAGAGTGTGAATGATTTGTCTTTGTGAATTAGGGAAATAAATAAATAATTACACCCCTAGACAAACGTTCTTTAAGTATTTGGGTTGTCCACACAGCATATTTACAGGTTGTTTTCTCTCCACAGCAGTAGAAAGTACAGATAAACAAATATATTTGCTATTTTAATTATCCTCTGGCGGAGATAATTATATTTCTTTCTTTATAAAAGTTGCTGGGATTGCGTGATTGTTTTACAGTCACTAAGGTTTTTGAAGTCAAAAAGAGTTGAGCTTAGCTAAAGACGGATTGTTCTGATTTTTAAAAATTAAGTTAACAACGTCTCATCTCAATAATTGACTTTAGGGACGGAGTTTGTTGTCAGAGATTTAAAATTTAGGGGAAATTTTTTTTTCCTTTTAAATTGTTTTAATATAAATTTTTCTCTACTGTTAGTAAAAGTAGATTCTTTTCCAGTGTAACTTACCATTTAGTGGCATAGTCGCTTGCGTTTAGAGCCTTAATTGCCAGATAATAGCAGCGATAAGTTTGCACAGTACAGGTAGGAGGTAACACAGGTAAATTTGTACTTGTGTTTTTTTTCTCGTAGCGGTTCAGAGTTCCTCCCTTTCGCGTTTCTTCTTACTAGTTCTCTAAGCATACTTCATCTTATTCTTTAACAATGGCAGAGAGGATAAAGATGAGGTCCATCTTGAGGCTGGAAGCGAAAGAGGCAGGATTAGATGCAGAAGCTGCAAACGCGTTTATTAACCAGGAATTGGAAATATATGACGCGGAGCAACAGAGAGCCGAAGCTGAGAGGAAGGCGAAGCAACAGAGAGCCGAAGCTGAGAGGAAGGAAGAGAAAGAAAGAACAGAGAGGAGAGAAGCCCAGGAGAGGGCAGATAAGAAAGAAGCGGAAGAACGTCTTTTGGAACAGAAGAAAATTGAAGCAGAGATGGAAACTCGCAGAGAGAGAGAGAGAGAGACAAGGAAAGACAGCATCAACTGGCGCTTAAGGCTCTAGAGAGTCGGGGCGCCTCTACTTCGACTAACGGAGAGCCGTCTTCGCCCCAGTCTCAATCAATGGACCTCTCCAGTACTCAATCTGCCCAATTAACTGCTATGTCGTTTTCTTTAGAATCTTTTCCTAGCCCTAACGAAAAAATTGACAGCTACCTAGAAAAATTCGAGAGACTCGCGAATCTTTATGGGTTAGAGAGTACCCGCTGGGCGCTCAAACTTTCAACGTCACTGAAAGGCAATGCTTATGACGTGTACACAAAGCTGGGACCGAATCAACATGATTACGACATGTTGAAAAAGGCCTTACTACAACAGTTTGAGATGACTGCCCGAAAGTTTCTGCAGTTGTTCAGAAACAGCCGAAAAGAGAGCACGGAAACATTTCCCCAGTTCTCTTCACGTCTCACGGGTTATCTGACAAAGTGCATTGAATTATCTGACCTACCTCTTTCATATGAGGGACTCCTCGAACTTGTTCTTGTGGAGCAGATAAAATCCACTTTGTCGAATGAAACACGTAGATTTTTGGCGGAACAGGGGGCAGTCTGGCTTGGGGACATACTCAATAAAGCCGAACGCTATAGCAATGCAATGGCCGAACTTCCCAGCACTAAACGTAAACCCACCGATGAGCCATCTCGAAAACAGAATCTAGAGCAGGCATCCTATTCTTCCACTTCCTCTCAACATTATAACCAACGAGATAACAATACCCAAAAACCTCCCCAGGAAAAATCGAAATTCTACAAAACCCGATACCCCCCCAACAACAATTCTGATCAACCCAACAAGCCTACGTGGCAGCGCGGCCACCAAGGTCAAGGAAAAGGGAAGACCCCTACACCAGGAACGTCTGATCAGGGCAAACAAACCGGTGCAAACCGCATTGGATGTTTGCATACAGCCTCGAAAGGTAGAGTCAATGTCAGTGATTCTCAACCTGAGGGGGACCGACCCTCAACTCGAGGAACTGTAATTTTGAACGGTACCTCTACTACTTGTCTTTTTGACACTGGATTAAGCTTTAGTTGTATTGTTGCTAGACACCTAGTCAAACCAGGTCAGGAGACAGAGGAAACCGTCAAACTTAGTGGAGTTTTCAGGAGTGATGCACCCAGGACGCTTCCTATCGCACTGGTAGAAATACACTCTGACTTTGTCAGAGGAGTTATTAAAGCGGCCATAATGGATGATCCGATCTACCCAGTTATCCTGGGATGTAGATATGTGTTCATTGGGAGACCTAAGGAGCCGATTGTGGCAGCGGTAACCACAAGAGGGCAAGCCAAGAATGAGGGGGAGCCTGCGCCAAACTTGTTGCCGAATGAACTGAAGGAGGCGCAACAAAAGGACACTACTCTGGCGCCCTGCTTTAAAAAACTGCCCATGGCTAAGGACCCCAGACACAACGGAGACATCTTTTCTAAGAATGGTGTATTGTATCGTAGAACGGGCAACCCGGACACGGGGAATAACCAGCTCCTAGTACCGACGCAGTACAGAAACCAGATCTTAGAAATGGGGCACTCTCTTCCCTTTAGCGGACATATGGGACAAAACGCCACTATTCAGCGAATAAAAAACCACTATTGGTGGCCAGGAATGAACTCTGACATTGTCAGGTATGTGAAATCCTGCGCCCAGTGCCAACGGGTAGCACCCAAGCACTTGACACCCCCAGTACCTATGGGGCAAATGCCAATAGTAGGGACTCCATTTGAACGGGTTGCTGTCGACATTATTGGTCCTCTGGAAAAGACCAAAAGAAGGAACAGGTTCATCCTGACCTTAGTTGACACTTGCACTATGTGGGCCGAAGCTATACCGCTACCATGCACTAATTCCAAGCATGTCGCAGAAGCCCTTGTGCAAATTTTTACACGGTTGGGATTCCCTCAACAAGTTTTGACGGACAATGGATCCCAATTCCGTAGCCTGTTAATGGAGGAGATCTTTAAGATCTTGAGGGCCAAACATATCCACACAAGTCCCTACCATCCGGCCGGAAATGGGCTCGTAGAACGTTTTAACGGTACCCTCACCATGATGTTACGTAAGCTGGGTCAGGAGAAACCGGAAGACTGGGACCAATATATATCGGCTGCCTTATTCGCCTACCGAGAGGTACCCCAAGCGTCTACGGGATTCGCGCCAGCTACACTTTTATTTGGCAGACCTATTAAGGGGCCACTAGAAGCCTTACTTCGGTCCCTGACAGACCAGAAGGCTGACGAGACAGTCGTCTCTGCAAGCAAGTATGTATCTGAGCTTAAGGAAAGGCTAAAGCTAGGATGGGATCTAGCTACTACCAACCTTAAGAAAGCCCGCGCTAAAATTACTAAAAGATACAACAAAGCTGCAAAAGAGAGAGAACTACAACCAGGGGAGAAAGTCCTATTGCTACTTCCAACCGGAAGCAATAAACTTCGCATCGGATGGCAAGGACCGTTTACCGTCCTTAAAAAGATCTCACGTACCAACTACAAGATCTCAATCAAAGGAAAGGAGAAGGTCTTCCACATAAATCTGCTAAAGAAATATTTGGAAAGACCGGTGCCATCCTCCGAGCATTTCCTGGCTGTCGCCATAGCAACGGAAGACGAGAAAGATGATGATGGTTGCATGGAGTATCCATTGCAACCCACAGAATCCTTTAAAGATGTCAAGTTCGGCGAAAATCTCTCACCAGAACAACAAACAGAAACCAGGGCTCTACTAAAACAGTACAGTGCAGTCTTAACGGATGTACCTGGTCGAACAAATCTCATTGAATTTGATATGAAATTAACAAACGAGACCCCTGTTCAAACCAGAGTTTACCCCATCCCGTACGCTAAAGCTGATGCACTTCGCGGAGAAATAGACAAGCTGCGTCAGGCAGGAATTATCATTGAGTCTACATCTCCTTACAGCTCGAGTGTAGTGCTGTTGCAGAAGCCCAATAAGGAAGTTCGGCTGTGCATTGATTACAGGTTGCTAAACGCTGTAACGGAATTCCAGCCCGAACCTCTCCAAACTGTTTCTGAGTTGTTCACCAAGCTCAGCAAAGCAAAGATCTTCTCCAAGATTGACCTCAGTAAAGGTTATTATCAAATACCAGTCAAGGAGGAAATTAAACCTTTGTTAGCTTTCAGCACTAGTGAAGGACATTACACATTTAACGTGATGCCGTTCGGTTTGCATAACGCACCAGGAGTGTTCACCAGGATGATGAGGAAGCTTCTACAACCTTTGCAAAGTCCCCATATCCATAATTTCATGGATGACATCTTAATTGCATCGGAAACCTATGAAGAACATATTGCTACGGTTGCTATGCTCCTCAGGAGACTACAGGAAACGGGTCTCACAGCCAGACCTAGCAAATGTCTCATCGGGTTTGAACAGTTAGACTTCCTGGGGCACACTATTTCTCACGGATGCAGTTGGCCTATTAAGAAGAACGTGGAGAAAATAGTGACAGCAAAAAGACCCCGAACGAAGAAAGACGTACGTTCCTTCATATCGCTATGTGCATACTATCAGAAGTACATCCCGAACTTCAACGGACTGACGGCACCTCTGACTGACCTCACAAAGAAAGGTTGTCCTGATAAGGTCATATGGGATCAAAAGTGCGAACACGCGTATAGCACTTTGAAAGGACAGTTGTCTGCATACCCCATTTTGAGGTTGCCTGACCTCAAGAAACCTTTTGTACTGAGAGTCGACGCGTCAGGTCAGGGCATCGGGTCAACACTGCTTCAAGCCGATGACAGTGACCTGAACATGCTATTTCCAGTTGCCTATGGCAGTCGGAAATTAAATAAAGCGGAACGGAACTACAGCGTAGTTGAAAGGGAATGTCTTGCTCTGATTGACGGTATCAGACGCCATCATGAGTTTCTTTATGGTACATCTTTCACGGTGCAAACAGACCACGCTCCGTTAGCATTTCTTGGTGCCAATAAAGAATTTAACGCAAGGATCATGCGTTGGGCGCTTCTTTTAAGCGTTTATTCTTTCAAAGTGGAATATATTCCGGGAAGACAGAATGTCGGGGCTGATTTCCTGAGTAGAAACTGGTCTACAGAGGAAGAAGAGCAAACTGAAGATACCACTCATCCTAAAATCACCAATCAGGTCACCTCCATTGTCAAAAATGAAAACATGAAAAATGGTTTCATGTCTAAAAGTGGGGACGATTGTGACGTACGTCTAGTTTGACAAGTGAATTTTCCCTGATATGATGGATGATTTAAAGGGACCTTTAGCTTTTCATAACATTAGAACCCCTGAACATTTGTTGTAACTTTTCGTTTGCCAGAACTCATTCCACCGGGACTCATGTAGGATACAGCGACGAGATCAAAGAGACAGACCGAGGGATCTTAGGGGAGACTATCGGCGCTATCAAAGACAGTAGTTTTCCCTGATACGAGACGCAGTTGCTTGCCGCTAATTTCGCGTCTCGGTGTCAATCGAGGAACCGAGCGAACGGGGGAAAGCGAAACGGGCAGCAGCGAACGGAGATACGAAGACCAGGGGGCGGCTTTTTCTCTTGATTTGGCGGTCAGATCCCCAAAAGTTCGTGAGATCAAATAAGTTGTCAAGTTTATCATGTCCCACTCAACTTACATTCCATTTTAGCTAAATAGACCATGAAGAACTAGACACGTTATCACTCGCTGGCCAGACCTTTACAGAAGCACTAGCTTTATTGAAATCTTGTTATAGATTTTCCCCTGGATTTTATATATATTTGCAGTGATTTCTAATTCTGTGCAAAGCGGTAATATATATTGTGTAAAGTGATCAGTGGTCTAGTCATTCTATTTCAAGGGATTTTGTGTTAATTTAAATCTATTTAATTAAACCATCTCAAGAGTTCCAGTTTTAAATATAATGATCTATCTATTATATTATTTCAAAAGATAATAGATGCTTAAATTAACTTTTAAAGTCGCGAAGGAATTTATAATTAATAAATTCAGTTAAGTCCTAGTTTTATAGATGTGGGTTTTTAACCACTAGAATTCGCGCAGTGTTTATTAAATACATAATTAAATACTCGAGTGTATTATAGGCTTTACGGGAAATTCATCGCGCTTTAGAAGGTTATTTGTTTTCGGTATATTACATGTCTTTTTTTTCTTTCATACAGAGTGATCGTAACCTGTGCGATCCCAGCATTAAGAAAGCAATAAAGAAATCAATCTAAGCAAAGCAAAGCATAAACAGTGTGTAGAGTTCCCCTGACGCAGAACTTGTTGAGACTGTGTAAATTTTTAATCTTTGAGGCGATTCTATGTTTGGAATTCCGCTATCTAACTTATAGCAAAGAAAGCACACCCAAAGACAAATTTAACGCACCATCAAACAACTTAAGTCGTAACGGGAAGAAGAACACTGGCCCGAGCTTTGTTAGTTTACTGACACAGAGAGATAATTCATAATTTCCTGAACAGTGATGTGACTAGTTTTCTCACTGGACTTAAACCATACCTCACGGATAAAGTGTACCAGCACGCGTAAGAATTGTATTATCCGCGGCATAGTCAAATAGACCACACCATCCTCACCCCGGTATCAGAGACCGTGCCCTCCCATAGAAACTGTTATTAAGAAAAGAGACACAACTACAGATTCATTTTCCAGCGATTACGGGACCCTTTTATGTGCTGACCGCCTACCCGATAATCTGGGGCTAGAACTTGAACAAACACTCATACATTTAGTTGAGGTGTAACTGCTGTTGTGTTATTCTATGGAGTGCAAGATTTTTT
The DNA here is from genome assembly GCA_024509875.1 of Oreohelix idahoensis. Lineage (NCBI taxonomy): Eukaryota > Metazoa > Mollusca > Gastropoda > Stylommatophora > Oreohelicidae > Oreohelix > Oreohelix idahoensis. Next base: position 19,122 of record JAMPIV010000688.1, read on the forward strand.
CACAATCGGTAAGTGAGAGCAAGATGAGTGAAGGCCTTTGCTAGCGCGTGTATGAATGACAGGAAATTAATTCTTTTGTGTGACCATTTTGTTAACTTGCTTACCTGGTAACATATATCTTTTCTGTATACCCTACATTGTTCCTTTAAGTGGGATAGTTGATAATTTGTTAACTCTGTTTAAAACCACCTCCTTTCCATTTGCTTAGTAAAGGGAAGAACAGCTGGGAAGAACAGGTTTTTTTCTATCACCTATACCTAATTTTGTAACACCTCTTTCAGAGTAATTAACTTTACTGTTAGGTTAACGTGCCCGTGTTCCTGATATTATCTATCTCTGGACTGGGTTTGTCTTTGTCTAATGAGCGGGAAGGGCTTAGTCGATACCAATCTTCTTCACCCCCTCCCAAACTTGTTATTTGCATTTGTGTACTTATGATAATTTATGTAATATCTGATATTTTTAGTGATTGATGTTTTAAAGTGAATAAAATCACCTAAACTCATTTAGTTCTGTGTGTTGGATATACCCAAAGCCCAACATTTCCCCTATTCGTTTAATATAGTTTGTATCAACGTCGTGTGTGTGTTTGAAAACACCGAATCGGTGTGCGCGCAGATGCGAGTCTGGAAAACTGGCAAATAATTGTTTGACCAGGAGAGTGAAAGAGAAGATTGAGAGACACGATTTGTCGTAAATAAGCCTGTCTTTACTCTCCTCCAGCACGCTGTGAAGTAACTATTAAATCTCTACATTTTCTATCACTGAGCTTTCCATCATCATTTTCCACTCTAAACCGGACCACTATTTCTACGACTCTTTTCTCTCAAAATAAATTTACGACAACTCGTTTATAAAACAACAAGAAGAAGATCCGACTCTTAAGAAATTCTTCACTCTTGTAACGAAAGGTGATCCGAATAAAGATTCAAATTGTAAATCTTGGATTACAATGAAGAATGGCGTACTTGTACGTATGGTGCAAGACTCCACTAAGTCAAGTCATTCTCAGATTCTTGTACCCAAGAATTTGAGAGTTAAGATCTTACAACATGCACACGACTCTCAGTGTGCTGGTCACATGGGTTTTTCCCGTACAAAGTCAAGAGTTCTTGCGGCTTTCTTTTGGCCTTTTGTGAACAAGGACATACGGATCTATTGTCGATCCTGTAAAGTATGTCAAGAAGTCAAATCCAAAGGTCCTCGTCATGCTGCGCCTATTCAGGCTGCAGATATTCCTATTCGTCCATTCCAGAAAATGGCGATAGACATCATTGGTCCATTCAAGATCAAATCTGCTAGAGGACATCAGTTTATCTTAACGTGTGTAGACATGTGCACACGTTGGCCAGAGGCTATCCCTCTAAAGAGCATTACTACCGCTGACATTGCAGATGCTCTTTGGCTTATATTTTCTCGGCTGGGATTCCCCGGAGAAATATTATCAGATCATGGCACCCAAGTGATATCGGATACCATGTCTCAAGTAATGTCTACTCTACAGATAGAGAGATCTTTGAGTAGCATCTATCATCCTATGTCCAATGGGATGGTCGAGCGACTAAATAGAACACTTAAGAACTTATTAGGGAAGATAACTGAGGATCATCCTCAAGATTGGGATAGGGTTTTACCCGCGGCCCTCTTCGCGTACAGAGAGGTCCCCAATGAACATACAGGGTTTTCTCCCTTTGAACTTGTCTTTGGCGCGCGACCGCGCGGCCCAATGTCTTTGCTGCATGATCTTATAACAGCTGACAATATTGACGATGACACAAAATCTTCTTACGAGTATGTCATCGCGCTGACACAAAAGATTATCGAAGCATGCAAATTGGCAACGTCCTCTTCGGAATTTGCTAAGCAGAAGGCAAGACAATTTGCTAATAAGAAGAGAACTTTACGACAACTTTGTCCTGGTGACAAAGCATTTGTTTTGCTACCTTGTCGTGAAAATAGACTCCTTATTAGTTGGAAAGGTCCGTACGATATAATATCGAAAATTTCAGATGTTGACTACATCGTCGATATTAACGGGAAGCATAAAACCTTCCACATCAATATGCTTACGGAGTTCCATGAACGTCCTGACTATCTACAGCCTATTTTCCAGGCAACGGACGATTCTCATGTCAAACATGGTCATTACTCATCACTGTCTGTAATACAGGATGAGGAAACAAGTTTTTTCGGATGTTAATCTTCCGCTTCCAATGATCCCACTTCATTCTAGTGAATCATGGAAAGACGTTACTGTTTCTCCTGATTTGTCTCTAGGAGAACAGCGACAAGTTTCGTCTATGTTACAAACATTTCAGGATGTCCTCACTGACATCCCTGGACAAACTCATGTCATTGAGCATGACATTGTTCTAACTGAACATACTCCAATTAGGGTTAGACCTTATCCTATCCCTATACATTTCCAAACACAGGTTGAAAAGGAGTTGGATGAGATGATAGATTTACAAATAATCGAACCATCCACTTCTGCATATTCTTCGCCGATGGTTATTGTTCGAAAAAAAGACAATAACATACGTCTTTGCGTTGACTATCGCAAATTGAATCAAGTTACGAAGTTCGATGCTGAACCTATGCCTTTACTAGAAGAGCTACTTACTCGTCTTTCTAAATCGCATTTTTTTCACTAAACTTGATTTGTCTAAAGGATATTGGCAAGTTCCATTATCCGAACGCGCCAAACCTCTTACCGCTTTCTCTACTCCCAGAGGCCTTTTCCAATGGAATTTTATGCCTTTCGGCCTTATGAACGCACCAGCTACATTTGTACGCATGATGCGTCGAATCCTATCGTATCGGTCAGATGTCATTGCTTATCTAGACGACATCTGTCTTTTCAGCGATACTTGGGAAGATCACTATTCAGGGTTAGTTGAATTATTATCAACTCTGCGTGAGTATAACCTGACAGCAAAACCATCCAAAGCTTGTATTGGCTTTAGCGAAATTGCTTTCTTAGGCCATCGAGTAGGTCACGGTTTCTTGAAGACAGAAGACCATAATATCACTAAGATACTTAACATCTCTATCCCTAGGACTAAAAAGCAAGTGCGAAGTCTTTTAGGTCTCATACAATTTTATGGACGTTTCATTCCGAATCTGTCCTCTATCATGGCACCTCTCTCTACACTATTAAAGAAAGGTTCGCCTAACATGGTTCACTGGTCTCATGAATGCCAATCTTCACTAGAGAAGATCAAAACTATGTTTTCATCACCACCTATTTTAGTGTTACCTACAACAGATAAGACATTTGTTCTTCGTAGTGACGCTTCATCCACTGGGATTGGAGCGGCACTAATGCAAGAGTACTCTGGAACTCTGCATCCTGTAATGCATATATCCAGAAAACTTAATGCTGCAGAAAGGAATTACTCGGTTTTAGACCGTGAATTATTGGCAATGGTTTGGTCAATTCTCAAACTCCAAAGATTCCTTCTGGGCGCGCATTTCGTAGTGGAAACTGACCAAAAAGCTCTTACGGCTATCCAAAGTAAGAACTTGAAGAGCTCGAGATCAACTCGATACGCAATCGCTCTTCAACCTTTTCATTTTCTCGGTACGAGCTATCCGTGGTTCAGAAAATGTGATGGCGGACATTCTGTCCAGATGCCCACATGATGCCACTTAACTGTTAAATATTGGATCTTTTTAATATGTATAACGTTACAACAGTTATTTTTTGTTTCTTTACTAAGATACACATTTGTAATTTAATAATAGAATGATGGTATCTCTACTTAGCGGTTTATTGATTTTTATTCACCGCTGTTCTTTGATGATTGTTTCTTCATAAATCATAAATTTAAGATTATAGTGTGAATTTTTGGTATTGTATAATTACCAGAATTGTATTATACGTACATCACACCTTCCTGGAAACATTTATTCGTAGAGAAACAATTTCTCTCAGATTTTGAGATATATTCTCACCGGTCATATTAGGAATTATAGTTATTCCTGATATTTTCATCTGCGCAGTATTCTTGCGTTGTGAGCCTATTCTACGTTGCTCCTAGATGTATTTAAAAAAAAAAAAATTTTATTTTTTTTTCCCGGGAGGTGTGGTAAGACTGTAAAGTGCAATCTTTACTATCTTGCAATATAATACATTTATATACTTATTATGTTCGCAAATATTTTGTAAACAAAGTATTTCCTTTTTTAAGTGCTTAAGGAGAAGTCATTTTTGAGTTACTTCCCTTGAAAGGAGTTCCGTCATCTTCGATCGGACTCCGCGGACGGATCTAGGCCTACTGCGATTTATTCTTTGCCTGGGTAGGAATAGATTGTTCTTGCTTCAGTATATCTATGGCCTGAATTTATACGTAGTGTTTGTATGAGTAGGACGAGTCTGTCTTATATATGGATATCTTTACATTTCTAAGTCGAACTATGTTGGTTGTCGCTAGAAAAGGTCAAAGGCTATGCAGCGGAAGTATCGCTAGCAGGGGGTGTGATTCATGGCTGTCATCCTGTCGGGATGTCGAATTTTGTTGTAGCCGGCTTATCGCCGAAAAGTGATCTATAAGTAGATGGGGAAAAGTGATAGTCATTTAGACATGTTGTATGTACTTTACCCCAGTGTTTATTCTCTCTTGCCAAGGAATGGCAAAGTTATATTTCGCATAGAAAGGTAAAACCACAATTTATTATGAACTTGGGCTTCGCCATCGTTGTCGATAAGCAGATGCACAGTGGTACTTTTGAAAAGAATATTTATTCAAAGGAAGATGACATTCCTATGTATCAGCACTAGATTATATGATATTATTCAATTACCTCTATGATAGAAGCTATGAAGAAATGAGGATATTTAACGAATGACTAATTTTGGTCTATATCCAATAGTGAGTGAAGCTCACGAGAGAAGCACAGCCATGTTGAAATTCATATACTTTGTATTTATCGAGTGAGAAAAAGGGATGCCTGTACTATCGCTCGATGAACCAAGAGATCACTGCTACATGTGAGAACCCATGTCTGGGATTCCTATATCTTTATGAAAAATATATATATTGAACTTTACGTGAAGGGATATTCGCTAGACGAGGTTAGGTCTAGGAGCCTTCCTATATATTGGTTATGGTCTGACGTGCCCAGTCAGTAAAGCCAGATGATTTACATGATGGAACTCTGAATGCTTATTTACGAATGCTCCATTATGATATTTGCCAAGCATGAATGCTAACTTATGATGATATTCCTGTGATCAACATTATGCTGTCTATGTCGACATTTGTTCCTGTAACCATACACGTACTGTCCAAGTGTGCGTCTCATTAAATGTTATAAAAAGACCACCGTAGTTCCAGTACTTCTTGAATTCGAACAGTGTGAGCATGAGTGATGTACTACCAACCTGTCAACTCTATCGAATCATTCTACCATTCGCGTTCTGACATTCATATACACACTCATTGTCTACACTCACATTCTTGTCGGGGCCTCATCACGTTCCAGGACAAGATGACCTGTATGACCAAAACTGTGCTGGGTTTAATGAGTTGACAATCGTTACACTTTACTACACCAGTCCCAACATCTACATTTATCAACTGGTGGACATTCACGTCATTTAACAAATAAATCGTGAGTTAACAACAACTGGCCAGTATGAGTTTAACACCATGCCTTTTTCTTCTCTGTTATTTTCTCTTTAACCTCATCTGTCCACCAAGGTGTCCTCTTTCTCTTGTTTCCAAGTCGAACTTCACCACATGCTTCTGCTGCAACTGTCTTTATGATGTCCTTGAATTTCAGCCAGAGTGTTTCCAGGTCATGAGATTGTTGTTCTGTGTTTTTCACTGCTGTAGCAATAAGCTCCTGGTATCTGGTCTTCACTTCTGGCTCTCTCAGCTTGTAGGTCTTAATGCTTGTTTCCCCTGTTCGTTTACTTAGCTTCTTGCGTGATGTTAGGCAGTTCCTAGGCCGAGTAACTCTTTCAGTTGTTCTTTTAATTGTTAACAAGTAGTGGTCACTTCCAATCTCTGCCCCCTCCAGACTCTTGCATCCCGGACATACTTGAATGGGCTCTTCCTAACTATGGCATAGTCGATCACTGACTTCTCTTTGTTGGTTCACACCTAGTGTATGCATGTATGCGCTTATGGGGGAACTTTGTGTTCGTAATGATCAGATTCTGCTCACTGCAGAATCTAAGGAATCGCTTTCCATTGTCATTGAGAGTATCTTCTCCATATCTTCCGATAACTCCACCCCATCTAGTATGGTCATTTCCAACTCTGGCATTGAAATCTCCGAGCATGATAATTTCATCTAGGCAGTCGTCCACTGTCCTTTGAAACAGCTCGAAGAATTCCTCCTTGACCTCTACTTGCTCATCTTCATTTGACCCATACACAATCACAAGGTTGACTATGGTTTCTCCTTCTTTTAGTTTTAGGACCATAATGCGCTCCGAGACAAAGTTCCATCCCTTGATATTATTCCTTTTGTTTTTGGCCACAATACAACCCACGCCACCTTTAACTCTTTCAGATGTGGGTACACCACTGTAGAGCAGCGTGTCGCCATCGAGATCCATAACTCCTTGTCCTTTTTTCTTTGTTTCTGTTAAAGCCAGGATTTCTAATTTGGCTTTCCTCATCTCCTCCACCAGCTCCTCTTTCTTGCCATTTATACTTCTTGTGTTCAATGTTCCGTAAGTCGTAGTGTGTAGTTCATTCCAGTTCGTCGCCTTTAGAATGAGTCAGGTTTTCTCTCTTATGTTTCGCGTAATCTGGTTTTTAAGGCAAACAGGTGATTTGTCTGTTGTGCCTTTGCATGATGGAGGGGCTGCCTCCTTACGGCCTCCATGCAGGCCGCCCTCCTCCTTTTTCAGCCGGGCTTGGGACCGGCCTAGGCGGAGTTACCCAGATTTTCCGAGATGAAAATATGGTGATTAAGCAGAACAGATTCCAAGCAGTATAGATCGGTTTACAGCAGAGTGTCTTAACCTGTTTTATACCAGTCTGGTGAAGGCTGGGGACCCCTTTGATTGTCAACTGAAGGCTATGGATTCCTTTAATTGTCTGATAACGGCAATGGACCCCTTTGACTGTCTGGGGAAGGCTATGGACCCTTTTGATTGTCGGTGAACGCTACGGACCCCTTTGATTGTCCAAAGAAGGCTACAGACCCCTTCTGGGAAAAAAATTACATAAAAGAATAAATAAAATTGTACATTTTAATTTTAAGTTATGTTCACAGACCTCCTCCTCTCCCCCCCCCCCCCCTTCCTTCCCCACACCCCCCAACTGGTTAAGAAATATTGCTTTAAAATGATGCGTACCGTCTTCTCTTATGTTTGAATCATGCAAAATAGAACATAGTTTTATTTCTTCATACTCGGTATAGGGTTTCCTATGTATGAACATTTCAATTATCTAAGAAATGCCTCGGTCTTGAAATGTCATCAAGGATGGATCGGAGGAACGAAGTTAATTCTTGCAAGCAAAGAACGAAATAGTGGTCCAGTGTCTTTCTTCCATACCTGTATGTAAAGTGATACGAAGGAATGTTGGAGATGGGCCAAACGTCTGCCCCAGTTTAGACAAAATTTAATAAGCTGCAAACACATTGAGCACAGATTCCAGATTTTTTGGTTCTAGTCGTGCAAGGGGGACTGTATGGGCGAACGGAGGACTGTATGGGAGAAAGGAAGACTGTATGGGAGAACTGAAGACTGTATGGGAGAACTGAAGACTGTATGGGAGAAAGGAAGACTGTATGGGAGAACTGAAGACTGTATGGAAGAAAGGAAGACTGTATGGGAGAACTGAAGACTGTATGGGAGAAAGGAAGACTGTATGGGATAACTGAAGACTGTATGGGAGAAAGGAAGACTGTATGGGAGAACTGAATTCTGTATGGTAGAACTGAAGACTGTATGGGAGAAAGGAAGACTGTATGGGAGAACTGAAGACTGTATGGGAGAACTGAAGACTGTATGGGAGAAAGCAAGACTGTATGGTAGAACTGAAGACTGTATGGGAGAAAGGAGGACTGTATGGGAGAACGGAGGACTGAAGAATGTATGGGAGAACTGAAGAATGTATGGGAGAACTGAAGACTGTATGGGAGAAAGGAAGACTATGGGAGAACTGAAGACTGTATGGGAGAAAGGAGGACTGTATGAGAGAACGGAGGACTGTACGAGAGAAAGGAAGACTGTATGGGAGAACTGAAGACTGTATGGGAGAACTGAAGACTGTATGGGAGAAAGGAAGACTGTATGGGAGAACTGAAGACTGTATGAGAGAACGGAGGACTGTATGGGAGAACGGAGGACTGTATCGGAGAAAGGAAGACTGTATGGGAGAACAGAGGACTGTATGGGAGAACTGAAGACTGTATCGGAGAAAAGAAGACTGTATGGGAGAACGGAGGACTGTATGGGAGAACTGAAGACTGTCGGAGAAAGGAAGACTGTATATGAGAACGGAGGACTGTCAGACATGATTATGCCATGTTTATTTTCGGGGGGGGGGAGTGTTCCTCTAAAGAGACGAAGAATGAAAAGGAGTACTGCACCCTCATGCATGTCGTAGAAGGCGACTAATATGAGATCGTGCATGAGGCTGGCAACCTTATGTGTAAAACAAATTGCCTGATAAACCACCACGGCAGGAGCATGTCAATGTTTGGTGCAGGTTTCCTGCAAGGGGACCAGCCACAAAGGTGGCTCCATGCTCCGTCGGGAGGGTGAAATAAAAAGATGATGATAATGATGATGATTGTTGATGATGATGATGATGATTGATGATGATTATGATGATGATTGATGATGATGATGATGATGATGATTGATGATGATGATTGATGATGATGATGATGATGATGATGATGATGATGATGATGATGATGATGATGATGATGATGATGATGATGATGATGATGATGATGATGATGATGATGATGATGATGTGTATTTTCCAATGAAATATTTGTTCTAGAATTCCTCATGAGAAAGAAATAGAGGGAGGCTTACACATCTGGAGGAGAGATCAGGAGACAAACATAAAACATGAAGATAAGATGTACAAAGAACTTGACAGGATGGTACAAACTAGAACGGACTGGTTCGATGAACTAGGCAGTGATAGACAAAGAAATGAAAAGAGAGAAAACAAAAACGGTTGTGTATAGATACTATCAGCTTGTTATTTTCTTTGTCTTTCCACAGATAACTCAGACTGTCACTGTCATGGTAATATTTGGTTTTACTCTTGTTGTGATGCGTTGTGGGGAGCTAATGCTTTTGTTCTTGTGCCAGTTGGGTGGCATTGGCTGTTGTGGGGAGCTAATGCTTTTGTTCTTGTGCCAGTTGGGTGGCATTGGCTGTTGTGGGGAGCTAATGCTTTTGTTCTTGTGCCAGTTGGGTGGCATTGGCTGTTGTGGGGAGCTAATGCTTTTGTTCTTGTGCCAGTTGGGGTGGCATTGGCTGTTGTGGGGAGCTAATGCTTTTGTTCTTGTGCCAGTTGGGGTGGGTTGGCTGTTGTGGGGCTAATGCTTTTGTTCTTGTGCAGTTGGGGTGGCATTGGCTGTTGTGGGGAGCTAATGCTTTTGCTTTGTTCTTGTGCCAGTTGGGGTGGCATTGGCTGTTGTGGGGAGCTAATGCTTTTGTTCTTGTGCAGATCGGGGTGGCATTGGCTGTTGTGGGGAGCTAATGCTTTTGTTCTTGTGCCAGTTGGGGTGGCATTGGCTGTTGTGGGGAGCTAATGCTTTTGTTCTTGTGCCAGTTGGGGTGGCATTGGCTGTTGTGGGGAGCTAATGCTTTTGTTCTTGTGCCAGTTGGGGTGGCATTGGCTGTTGTGGGGAGCTAATGCTTTTGTTCTTGTGCCAGTTGGGGTGGCATTGGCTGTTGTGGGGAGCTAATGCTTTTGTTCTTGTGCCAGTTGGGGTGGCATTGGCTGTTGTGGGGAGCTAATGCTTTTGTTCTTGTGCCAGTTGGGGTGGCATTGGCTGTTGTGGGGAGCTAATGCTTTTGTTCTTGTGCCAGTTGGGGTGGCATTGGCTGTTGTGGGTGTAGGATTTCTGTACAATTGTTTGTATTCTTCTTCTTCTTCGTTCATTCTCAAATAACCAGATTTATCTGTCTTTATAAAGCTGGCAGTTCGACTCAGGCTTCTCTCGTCATCATACAGTTTCTCCCAGAAGGCCACGCTGCCACTCTGCTCGTCTCATGGAGCCGACAGTTTTAGAGAACATGTCCTATTGCCTGTTTGTCCTCCCCACATGTCCTTTTGCCTGTTTGTCCTCCCCACATGTCCTATTGCCTGTTTGTCCTCCCCACATGTCCTATTGCCTGTTTGTCCTCTCCCCATGTCCTATTGTCTGTTTGTCCTCTCCACATGTCCTATTGTCTGTTTGTCCTCCCCACATGTCCTATTGTCTGTTTGTCGTCCCCACATGTCCTATTGTCTGTTTGACCTCTCCACATGTCCTATTGCCTGTTTGTCCTCTCCACATGTCCTATTGTCTGTTTGTCCTCTCCACATGTCCTATTGTCTGTTTGTCCGCTCCATATGTCCTATTGTCCGTTTGTCCTGTCCACATGTCCTATTGTCTGTTTGTCCTCTCCACATGTCCTATTGTCTGTTTGTCCTCTCCACATGTCCTATTGTCTGTTTGTCCTCTCCACATGTCCTATTGTCTGTTTGTCCTCTCCACATGTCCTATTGTCTGTTTGTCCTCTCTACATGTCCAACTGCCTGTTTGTCCTTTCACATGTCCTATTGTCTGTTTGTCCTCTCCACATGTCCTACTGCCTGTTTGTCCTTCCCACATGTCCTATTGTCTGTTTGTCCTCCCCACATGTTCTATTGTCTGTTAGTCCTCTCCACATGTCCTATTGTCTGTTTGTCCTCCCCACATGTCCTATTGTCTGTTTGTCCTCCCCACATGTCCTATTGCCTGTTTGTCCTCTCCACATGTCCTATTGTCTGTTTGTCCTCTCCACATGTCCTATTGTCTGTTTGTCCTCCCCACATGTCCTATTGTCTGTTTGTCGTCCCCACATGTCCTATTGTCTGTTTGACCTCTCCACATGTCCTATTGCCTGTTTGTCCTCTCCACATGTCTTATTGTCTGTTTGTCCTCTCCACATGTCCTATTGTCTGTTTGTCCGCTCCATATGTCCTATTGTCCGTTTGTCCTGTCCACATGTCCTATTGTCTGTTTGTCCTCTCCACATGTCCTATTGTCTGTTTGTCCTCTCCACATGTCCTATTGTCTGTTTGTCCTCTCCACATGTCCTATTGTCTGTTTGTCCTCTCCACATGTCCTATTGTCTGTTTGTCCTCTCCACATGTCCTATTATCTGTTTGTCCTCGCCACATGTCCTACTGCCTGTTTGTCCTCTCCACATGTCCTATTGTCTGTTTGTCCTCTCCACATATCCTAATGCCTGTTTGTCCTCTCTACATGTCCAACTGCCTGTTTGTCCTTTCACATGTCCTATTGTCTGTTTGTCCTCTCCACATGTCCTACTGCCTGTTTGTCCTTCCCACATGTCCTATTGTCTGTTTGTCCTCCCCACATGTTCTATTGTCTGTTAGTCCTCTCCACATGTCCTATTGTCTGTTTGTCTTTCCCACATGTCCTATTGTCTGTTTGTCATCTCCACATGTCCTATTGTCTGTTTGTCCTTTCCACATGTCCTATTGTCTGTTTGTCCTCTCCACATGTCCTATTGTCTGTTTGTCCTCCCCATATGTCCTATTGTCTGTTTGTCCTCTCCAAATGTCCTATTGTCTGTTGTCCTCCCCACATGTCCTAGTGTCTGTTTTCCTCTCCACGTGTCCTATTGTCTGTTTGTCCTCTCCACATGTCCTATTGTCTGTTTGTCTTTCCCACATGTCCTATTGTCTGTTTGTCCTCCCCACATGTCGTATTGTCTGTTTGTCCTCTCCACACGTCCTATTGTCTGTTTGTCCTCCCCACATGGACACTTATCTGTCTGTCCAATTTTCAGTTTGTTGAACAGATGGTATCTGAGTCTGCAGTCTGTCTGCCGCTTTGTCTTCCTCGTACCCTCAAACCAGAAATTCTATTGATGTCGGCGCCTAGTGGTAACATATAGGGTTTCATTCTTATGAGATGACCGAACAACTTTATTTTCTGTCTCTATATATTCGGTGAAGAGTGTTGCTCTTAATGTCAAGTCAGTCCTATTGCATTGCTCTGAGACATGGAGAACAACAAAAACAACAACCAAAAAGCTACAGACTTTTATAAACGGGTGCTTGCGTAGAATAGAAGGACTGAAAAGGTATGACACAGTCACAAATGTTGAATTGATGACAAGAACCAGACAAGTGCCAGTGGAACAAGCGATGAGAAGAAGACGCTGGCGATGGATAGGACACACATTGAGAAAACCTGTTGATAGCATTACAAGGCAGTCCTTGTTCTGGAATCCACAGGGAAAGAGAGGCAGAGGTAGACTAAAAAAAAAACACATGGAGAAGAGAACTGGATACAGAGGTGAAAATGATGAGGAAAACATGGAAAGAACTTGAGCGGATGGCACGTAACAGGAGGACTTGGCATGTGTTTGTTGAAGGCCTATGATCCCTGGGGAGCTGAAGGGTATTTATTGATTGATTGATTGATTGAGCGTTGCTCTGACAGTTGTTCAGATGTTATCATTCCTCATATCTCTCCTGGAAACATTAATGATCTTCTCAAGCTGTTACTCTCCAACGATGGGATTTTCCTTTGCTGTGCTATCTTATTATAAAGGGTGGTAAGCCAATAAATTCTCCTGTCTGCATGTTATTTTGGAGGACATAATTTATTCATACTTTTCCTGTAAGTTCACTGTTGTTAACTGCGGTGTGGCAGATGCTTTTAAACCGAATTATATTTAACCCAACTAGTCCGGAGCTGCGTGACCTGCGGGGAAATTTGGTGCGGAGCACACCTTCGAGAATCGTTGCGTATCAGCTTGTCATGCTGGGAAATACGATTCTATTTATAATTTTAACTTACGTAACAAAAAAAAAAAACCGGAGAAATAAGAAGAAGAAGAGGAGACAAAAATGGAAAAAAAATTAGTAGAGAGCACGAGAAATTCAGACTGCAATAATTAGTAAGTGAGAAGTCGAATATGAAAATATTTTCGAGGCAAGATAAGATTCGATTATTCGTAGCAGTCATCCACATTTGGGCATCTAGGATATTACTGAGCACTAATTATTGTGTCGACGGTAAATGGTATCGTTGCGTATCAGCTTTTCATGCTGGGAAATACGATTCTATTTATAATTTTAACTTACGTAACGAAAAAAAAAACGGCTGGTCAAGACCGTGCTCCACCTCCACGTGGTGGTCCTGGAAACAGTCTGCAGCAGTGCAGGCTGGCTGAGCGAGCACGGATCGCAATGGGAAGGCAAACCCGATCCTAAAAAATGCCGTGCAGAAGTCGGATGTGTCGACCGAAAGGTGCAGATATCACAGCTACGTTGTAAACAGACACAACGCAACCACCGTCCTTTTCAGGGCGAACGAGGAAGAAGAAGAAGACACAAACAGCGCTAAATACAGCAAACAGAATGTGTTACAGCTGTTTCTGTGCTGAGTTCAGTACAAATAATTGTAAATGACGACCAAAAATTGTTCATACGTCCGACTAATCGAATGTTTCTGGCAGAAAATTGTAGTGAACAATTGGTTTAAACATTTTGGCGAAGAGAGAACAACCGGAATGTATCGATTCTTTAGTTTCAATTTGCTCTTTCATTTCTTATTGATGATCTTTCTTATCTTGTTATCTCCTGTTCTTGCTTGTTCTTCGCCACTATGTCTTCAATTTTTCCCCTCTTTCCCCTTCCTCTTCTTGTTCTTCTTACTGAAAAAATCAGTATATATATATATATATATATATATATATATATATATATATATATATATATATATATATATATATATATATATATATATATATATATATATATATATATATATATATATATATATATATATATATAATGTTTAGTGGTAAATCCCATTGTGTTGAATTTTCTTTAGTAAATGCCAATGTGTTTTATCTTCTGTGGTAAATCCGAACATGTTTTGTCGTCTGTGGCAAACCCCAGTGTGTTGTCTCTTCTGTGTATAACGTTTCATTAGCAACTCCCAAAAGAAACAAGTTTTTGGCCCATGACGTTACAAGCAGACGTGAAACGTAAAACGCAAATGTAAAAAAAAATATGTCAGAGATAAATTGCTGAAGACAAAGTCTGTAAACATTATACGCAAACAGTCCTAGCTGAGGAAATGTCAAATTTCCGAAGGTTACGCTGTTAAGCCTTTAAGATAATACAATTCACATGTATTCATCTCGTACTAGTCTGTAAATTCAAAATTATGTACAGTACGTGTAGTAGTTGTTGTTGTAGTTGTTGCTGCTACTCATCATGTTGACAATTTAACTCCCCATGAAGCAGATCATTACCACCCTTCAGCTCCCAACGAAGCATAGGCCGTCAACAAACGTCTGCCAAGTCTCTCTGCCTGTCACGTGCCATCCGCTCAAAGTTTTTCATGTTTTCTTCATTCCCTTCATGTCTGTCTCCAGTTCTCTTCTCTGTGTGTGTCCTTGGCCTCCTATCTCTTTTAACTTGGGGATTCCAGAACAAGGACTGGCTAGTAATGCTATCAAAATGTTTCCTCAGTGTGTGCCCTGTCCATCTCCATCTCTTATCGCACTGGCACTTGTCTGGCTCTCGTCATCAATTTCACATTAATGATCTTGTCATATCACTCCAATACTTCTATTCTAGGAAGCACCCATTTATGAAAGTCTGTATATTGAGAGAGTCCGAGCACCTATAGGTTTGCCCGGAGTGCGATGGTATCGATTCTACTCAACAATAACAATAATTGTAGATTATTGATTGTTGTTTTTGTTCCGTTGAGCACAGGTCATCAACAAACACTAGCTAAGACCACCTGTTCAATGCTATCAGCTCACGGTATGTTGTTCTAATGAATAAGGAAAAAATACACATAAAAAGGGGAATAAAACATAGATATCTTTTTTCGTCCTCGTTTGCCCTCAGACTTCCACATTAATGACTCTAGTCAGTAATCAGCTCACTCTCCACATATAAGCCTACCTTGCAGTCGTTGGAGAGCTTGAGTGCCCCAATGATCCCATGAGCTATGCCGGCGGGAGTTTTACTCCTGGCAGGGTCACCCAAGCCGGACAGGTCCTTGTTGAGGGGAGGGGTCAGACTAAATGGGCTGAGGAGTATGTGGAACCCTATAGGTGTAGATGCAGAACCCACCGGCGAGTGGTACATGCTCTGGTCTGCACCAATCCACTCCCACTTCATGGGACAAATGCTTTCTTGCCTCATTCTTCACTGTTTGTCCTCTATCCTTTAAAGTCAGGGAGTAAACCCTGCAAAAAAAAATCAGTACAGGAGAAGCACGATAGTCTTGGTTGACAATCCAAAGGACAACTTCACACAAACCCGGGTAGGAAAGACTCGTTAGTCCGGAAAGACAGCTCTCCTAGGAGAGACAACTCTGATGTAAAACAACTGCTCCCTTGCAGGAAGGTCACGGAAGACCAGAGGCTAGGGAAGCAGTCCCGAACAAATGCATGCTGAAGACGGATGCACTGGGCCGCAAGGCGCACAACATAGAGCAACGCAAACTGCCATAAGATGACAGACACAAATATGACTCAACGAGATGGTGCTCGACCTAAGGAGTCCCGCCAGGTGGGAAGAGTGCCGGACCCCCTGCCTCGAAGGGGTCCACCCAAAGCTACTGGTGGTCACCCATCTCCGCATCGTGCAGCCAGGGCGCGGAATATTAGGAAAAATGCGACTGGCCAAAACACCCAGGAAAGCCTGCAGTACTGCCCAACCTACAGTAATGAACGGAGTAGCATATGGCAACAACCCACTTCTGTCAACGAAAAACTGTTTGGAGATGTCGGGAACCTTGAGTTGACTACTGCCTTTATTAGAGTCATAAATGTGGAAGTCTGAAGGCGAACGAGGAAGAAGAAGAAGCAGTAATCAGCTCAAATTTCCTGACATCTCGTTCGCCCTCAGACTTCCACATTAATGACTCTAGTCAGTAATCAGCTCAAATTTCCTGACATCTCGTTCGCCCTCAGACTTCCACATTAATGACTCTAGTCAGTAATCAGCTCAAATTTCCTGACATCTCGTTCGCCCTCAGATTTCCACATTAATGACTCTAGTCAGTAATCAGCTCAAATTTCCTGACATCTCGTTCGCCCTCAGACTTCCACATTAATGACTCTAGTCAGTAATCAGCTCAAATTTCCTGACATCTCGTTCGCCCTAAGACTTCCACATTAATGACTCTAGTCAGTAATCAGCTCAAATTTCCTGACATCTCGTTCGCCCTCAGACTTCCACATTAATGACTCTAGTCAGTAATCAGCTCAAATTTCCTGACATCTCGTTCGCCCTCAGACTTCCACATTAATGACTCTAGTCAGTAATCAGCTCAAATTTCCTGACATCTCGTTCGCCCTCAGACTTCCACATTAATGACTGTAGTCAGTAAACTGCTCAAATTTCCTGACATCTCGTTCGCCCTCAGATTTCCACATTAATGACTCTAGTCAGTAATCAGGTCAAATTTCCTGACATCTCGTTCGCCCTCAGACTTCCACATTAATGACTGTAGTCAGTAAACAGCTCAAATTTCCTGACATCTCGTTCGCCCTCAGATTTCCACATTGATGACTCTAGTCAGTAAACAGCTCAAATTTCCTGACATCTCGTTCGCCCTCAGACTTCCACATTAATGACTCTAGTCAGTAATCAGCTCAAATTTCCTGACATCTCGTTCGCCCTAAGACTTCCACATTAATGACTCTAGTCAGTAATTAGCTCAAATTTCCTGACATCTCGTTCGCCCTCAGACTTCCACATTAATGACTCTAGTCAGTAATCAGCTCAAATTTCCTGACATCTCGTTCGCCCTCAGACTTCCACATTAATGACTCTAGTCAGTAATCAGCTCAAATTTCCTGACATCTCGTTCGCCCTCAGACTTCCACATTAATGACTCTAGTCAGTAATCAGCTCAAATTTCCTGACATCTCGTTCGCCCTCAGACTTCCACATTAATGACTCTAGTCAGTAATCAGCTCAAATTTCCTGACATCTCGTTCGCCCTCAGACTTCCACATTAATGACTCTAGTCAGTAATCAGCTCAAATTTCCTGACATCTCGTTCGCCCTCAGACTTCCACATTAATGACTCTAGTCAGTAATCAGCTCAAATTTCCTGACATCTCGTTCGCCCTCAGACTTCCACATTAATGACTCTAGTCAGTAATGAGCTCAAATTTCCTGACATCTCGTTCGCCCTCAGACTTCCACATTAATGACTCTAGTCAGTAAACAGCTCAAATTTCCTGACATCTCGTTCGCCCTCAGATTTCCACATTAATGACTCTAGTCAGTAATCAGGTCAAATTTCCTGACATCTCGTTCGCCCTCAGACTTTCACATTAATGACTGTAGTCAGTAAACAGCTCAAATTTCCTGACATCTCGTTCGCCCTCAGATTTCCACATTAATGACTCTAGTCAGTAATCAGCTCAAATTTCCTGACATCTCGTTCGCCCTCAGATTTCCACATTAATGACTCTAGTCAGTAATCAGCTCAAATTTCCTGACATCTCCAATCAGTTTTTCGTAGAGAGAAGTAGGAAGGAAAGGGTTTCAGGCATGTCGTACAAGGCAACTAATTTGATGTTGTGAAAGGAGGCTGGCAATCTCATTATGTCAAACAAATTGTCCCAGAAACCACTGGTACAAGAGCGCGTGAATGCTAGGTGCAGGCGTCATATAACGGGACCAGCTGCAGTAGCGGATCTGTGCTTAGCCAGGAGCGCAAAAGACTATGAAAATGATGATGATGAAGGCGATAAATAATACATAGAAAAACGTTGACTGGATGGCACAGGACAAGAAATCTTGGCGTATTTGTTCTGAAGGTCCGTGCTCCATGTAAATCAGAAAGGTCAATGAATGAATGAATGAATGAATTAAAGCAGCATTATTTCCTGCAGTCGACAAATCTTTCTTTCTACAGTATTAGTTGTATCCTCTGTTAAAAAAAACAGCACCAAAACACCCAGAATTTACTACGTGCATTAGTATGCTCTCTCTTTCTTTCATTCTCTTTGAAATTCTTGTTCAGTTTTTGATGACTGTATTTTACACACACGCAAATCACCTACTGGCCAAAAAAAAAAAAAAAAGCTCAATAATTTTACAATAAAGGACTACACTCAGCGAATACTCATGACCGTTCATGTGTGAGCATTGTACGGCGCCTGTTTTCACTGTACAAATGCATCTCTTCCATATTCCTCGTGTTCTCTTCTGCACCAGACCTAATGCTTTTTTGGTACGAGAGCCTTAATTGTTCCTGGTGGTCTTTTGTTCCACTACCAGGCTAAAAGTGAACTCTCGTTGCAAATATGTCGCCCCATTCGCTTATGACGGCAAGTTAGCTTTTCGGGCCTTTAGGTTATCGGCTTGTGTATCGTTTTGTTGGTACAGAACCATAACTTTCTGCGTGCATTACGGATACGTTATATTTTCACAGAACTGGAATAAAACGTACATGTATTCTTGAATCTGTGATTTGTAAAAGTGTGAAATATTTATCCCTGTTTCTCCCTTCACATGCTAGCTGTGAATATTACATTTAGTTTTAATGCACATTGGAAAATTTTTAATTCTCTGCGGAAACGTGTGATATTTCACGAAGCTTATGTTTTCTTTAATCTTACCTGATAATTTTTTTTAGTTTATTAATTTAACTAGCTGAGCATGACTGACAGTTTAAACACATGCATTAAAAAAAAAACAAGTTACTGTAAATATGCTAAATGTGAACCCGTGTTTTCCAAAATGTGCGTATTAACATTCAGGCTAGTCCGTTAAACTGGGATATCTAACAAGTGACGAAAATAAAACGTCTTTATCTCTAGTCCGTTAAACTGGGATATCTAACAAGTGACGAAAATAAAACGTCTTTATCTCTAGTCCGTTAAACTGGGATATCTAACAAGTGACGAAAATAAAACGTCTTTATTATCTCTAGTCCGTTAAACTGGGATATCAGTGTGAAGATTAGTTATACAAGAAAATAAATAAAAATATCACTATAAATGTATAAGTCCTTGATTGTTATTATTGTTCTTGTTAATCAGAATCGACCTCACTGCGCTCAGGGCAAACTCATAGGTTTAAGTCCTTGAACAAAATTCAAATATTAGTAGTCAAACATTTACGATATGGGCTGTTAAATTAAAAATAGCAAAACAAGTGTCAGTGGAAAAAAGGGAGATGAAATTGCTGGCTTTGATAAGACACACATTTGTGAAACATGTTGTTAGCATTACAAGGCAATCCTTGGTCTGGAATCAACAGGGTACGAAAGGTAGAGAGAAACCAAAGAACACATGGAGAAGTTAACTAGAGTCAGACTGGAAAGTAATACAAAAAAAGTCAAGAAAAGAAAGACCTTGGCACAAGACTGTAAGTCATCGCCTACATGTATTGAAAACCAATGCTTCGTACGGAATTGTCGTGTTACGAATTAAACGAATGAGTGATAAGCCAAACAGAAACATAACATTGCTACAAATTTTTCATAACATAATCTGAAATAACAAACAATGAAAGAAAGAAGTTTTAAGTCAAACAGTTACAGTACCTACAATATGATACCTGCAATAATACACACTTTGTACCTTAAAGCGTCAGATTCACAGAGTGGTTAGGGGGCTGGTCTCTCGCGGTAAAGGTGCGGGTTCGAATCACGGTATCGACACGCTTCAGTCTACCCATCTGTAAATAAGTACCTGACTTTACCCTTAAGTTAGGGAAGGAAAAGGCAGCAAGGAAAGGAACTAGTCACCCCCACCTCTCAATGCTGGACCTAGTATGGTGAAGTCTCTAACACTTCACTCCCCCACTGCAGTATTTGCTATGGGACTACCTTGACCTTAAAGAAAACCCCAGGTGGTGTCAAGTGATGAGTTTTCTTATGTAATTAGAGACAAGTTGTAGTCGTATTTTATTGACTGTTCAAAATTGCACCATTCATGACTTAGTGCTCAGTGAGACATATGGACATCTTTCATCAATATTTCGTTTATACTCCGTATGGAACATGCAGCGTCCAATGCTGTTGTCCCCTTGCAGTAAGCGTGCACAACGCATTCACGTGCTCTTGTAGCAGTAGTTTCTGCAGCAAATTTTTTTAATGATTGGAGTTTCTGCCTCATACACAACCTCGATATTAGTAGCCTTGTACGATATGCCTAATTGAGCAGAAGCCCACTTCTTTCTTTTTCTCATCACACTGATAGCTTGCTGAAAATTTGGTTCGTGTATAAATATGGCTCAACCGAAGAAGGTTTAAAACAAATTGTTCTATGACAGAGGGTTTTTTTTCGGACATAAACTAAAATTATTCATATGGACAAGAATTAACGCACAAAAATCAAGTGCCACGTTTTCTACAGCTCAAGTTAACAGTCAGATACTAGACGTCTGAGAGTGTGCGAAGAAGAAGAAGAAAATTATGGTATACTCCAGGGGTAGGCAACCCAGGAGTTATAGGTATCTACTTTCGAAAAATTGAACTCTGTAACGATTTAACTTGTTAAAATCGTATGTTTTCAAGTTTCAGACTCTCTGCAATTCTGTCATCAGAGCGGTGGAAAATTAAAACTAAATATTTTACCGAAAGTTAACTTCACCTCAAAGAAAAGATCTTATCATCATCATCATCATCATCATCATCATCATCATCAGCTGCCATCTCCACAATGAAGGTCGGCTGCAATAGATCTCCAACATATTCTGTCTCTTGTCTTAATGGTGCACTCTGATATAATCTTTCCTGTCCATCTCTTGATGTTATCTTCCCATTTATATCGCTGTCTTCCTCTAGCACGTTTACCTTCAACTCTGTGACGGTATTGCCGCCTCTGCTTTGCAGTAGTGGTCCAACAGTGGCCAAAACTCAAGAGTATCAAATATGGGCTTCAAAGGTGTCTACATTCGCATAAGATTACTCTTGGCAGATATGTAGATAGAAGGTTAATGACGCTTATACCACAAAGAGTATTTCACAAGATATTCAGATAAGCGAAAGCAATGCTGCATTTGAATGAGCACGTTAATTCTAGAATCTGCCGACCACTTTTGTGAAGAATTAACCAATGATTTATGTTAGCTCGTTTAGGCCCCCGCCTCTGATTAACTCAGGGGAATTCTTATTATTCTGGTATAGCTCAGTTTAGAGTGTGTTTAGTAAATTGACTGAGACAAACATGCAGTAAATTTAAAAGGATTAAATCAAAGTTAAATTTGTAAAATTACAAATAACAAAATTTAATAATCACTTAAGTTTTAACAGTTTGAAAATAATTGATTAGTTTAGAAGAAAAGTTTCATCATTGATGGATAATAGAAACGTTGAAAAAAAGTTCACTTTGGCAGCTTATATATGGAACTTAGCTGCCAATGATGGTTCTGCTCCTTCTGATGGGTTGGTTCTTTTTACACTGCTCCCGATCGTCGCTGATCAAGGTTGTCGGGTGTAGCTCGTTTCCCAGAAATGTCAGGGAGAGTCTACAAAGTTGGTCCTTCATCTTAAAGCGTAGGCCAGTTGTCCCTTCTTGTTCCAGAGATAGTACTTTCTGCTGGTACCACCAATAACTATGATAAAGAATAGAAACGAAACGCTCTGCTGATTATTGCGTTTCCCGACACATACTTATACTTATCTCAGAATTTACCATCGATGAGAATTACATTTAATCCCTCGGGATAAAACTTTCTTTTACATTTAAACTGAATAGCTTTAGCTTCACATTACATTTAAATGAAAAGGTTAATAGCTCAGATAGAATATGTTTACATTTACATTTCCACTGATTAAAAAGTGTTCACAATATAAATTGAATATGTTTTCATTTATGTTTACACTGATTTGAAAAGTTTGAAACTTCCATTAATTTTATAGTGCATATGTTAACATCGATATTTACACTGGTTTGAAACTGTAAGTATTATACTTAGCATGTACATCATTTCTTTCATCTTTCCCTCCCTGCTCCGTATCGAACCTGAGACTCTTTATGCGTTTAGTTCTCTTTAAGAAACTAACAATAAAGCAATCACCAGCCCGTGCAGTGGTGGTTCATGAATCATCATTCTATACGCTGAGGTTGCCAGCCTCAAATGACTGGGACATCCACTAGCGATTTTTACATATTAAAATTCACATGGTAAAATACATATATCTGTTAGTTCCCATGTTAGTAATGAAATATAGAATGTAAAATCACAACTTACGCCAATCCTGGCTCATATACTTTTTGCTCAGATGAATAAAAGAGACTTGAATCGGCCTCTTACACGCGTCTGGTGTGTCGTTAATTTAATAAGTTCCCTCTCTGACTTTGTGTGTTTCCTTCAGTTTCCTCAGACAGCGGCTTTCCTTATTAAAATGATAGAGATTTCCTGGGCTGTTTTTGTAAGTCCTGATAAATACTCAAATAAAAGGTGTCCGGTCTGATAAAATGGAATTCTGAATTATAGGCTTCACTCTGGCAAGGTCTGGTGTCTTGGCAAGCGATCTTCACAGTAGTTTTGACTGACTGAAGCGTCAGGTTATATTCACTGCCTTCCCACGCATTCGTTGTTATGAAGCTCAGATGATCAGCCAATCTGATTTGAATATTTTGCATGACTCATCTAGTGCAAAATTTCAAACATTAATTTTTTGAAAATGGGCTGTAAACATCCGATTGCCCTGTGTACCGACTCACGAACACGTCGTTAACCTCATACGACAACGTGTGTCAGATGTAACAAATTATTACTTTCGCTAAAGAAATGTCTTATCTGTTGCTTGAGCACACACAAAATCTGTCTCTTTACAACCTTGGCGGGGACTCACCCGTGCCTTATCAGTGATTAAGCAGATTGCGCTGGGCGATGTACGTGTTAATCCGTGTACTGATATCGGCCGTGCCTGCGATTAACCAACTTGGTTGTCGATGATGTTCTCTCAGTCGCTCCTGCAAATGTTTAGTACTATCATCCACCAGGAGTGTCAGATAAACAGACAAGACATAATATATTGAAAGTAGCGAAAGAATGTAGATACAAAATATCTGCTACTTAGCAGTGAATGAAAGAAAGAAAGTGTAACAAACATCAGTACCGCAAATGTAACTGATTACCGCCGTAGTGAAACAGAGATTAGAAAGAAGAAGGGGTCGTCCCAATCCATTCGGTGACAAACTTTTCCTTCTATTACGGTCTTCTGTAAGGTGTTATGTCTTTTTATATGGCCACAATATTTTAGCTGCATAATTTTGATCTACTTCATTAATTTTCTTTTCATACCTAAGTTTTCTAGGACCTTTTTATTTGTTTATGTCTTATGCAGTTCTCGAGTAAAATGAATATTAGTAAGCTAGCTTGCGGGGTTTTCACTAGAAAGGCGATGAAAGTACCAGTAAACCTGGGGACACCGTGCTATAAGGTGCCGGTGGGAGATGACTAATCCGAAATTTACCTAGGTTAAAATGTGTTTCCCCTGCGTCACCTAAAGATCTACCACATGATGCCTCCTTGGAATCTATTGGTAGATCAAGGTTGACCGATTGCAGATCCCTGGTGTACGCATAAACAAAAATAAATTGGAGTAGAGTGGGAAAGTTTCAGGTGAGCTTTATTTGCCTCCGCTCATTCACAATCTTGGCACGGTGTCTACCCTGTTCAACCTAATTTTCGATTATAATTAAAGCATTCATTTATACATTACACTTCATCTCCGGAAAGAGTATAGGCATGAAACACATTCATGCACAATCTTCCAGGCCTGTGCCATCTGTTCTAAGACTTTCGATGTATTTTACATGTAACAATAACTATCTAAATCATAAGAACTGTTTGTTATTATTTTATTTGACATTAAGGGTAAAAATAAATGGAACCTAATTTTTTCACCGTGATTACATACAGATTGTCATTCGTCCCTTCATCCATCCATCCATTCATTCATCCATCCATCCATCCATCCTTCCAAACATAGATACATGTCGACCCTAGGGAGTTTTCAAGCTGGTGTGGGGTCTCGGTTTGGTGCTCTTCCCCCCCCCCTCTCTTTGCCGTACTGCATTATTCACTTATGAGATTCAATATCGTACTATCTATTAAATTGGATCATACGATTATTTCCGCAATTTATTCAATAATTTCTGGCCCCCCCCCCCCCCCCCCCCTCACATGAAGACGGCGCCAGGTGCGGCCGCACAGCTCTCAGCAGCCACGAGCCAGCTCTGTACATGCTAATCCGAATTTTTTTTTCTTCATAAATTACGTTTACATATAGTGATGTGATGTAATAAATAAACCATAACAAGTATGAGAACTATGAGACTTAATAACAGTGTGTAAACCGCCGCCAGTTATTCAATATGCATGTTATGTACATGAGCCTTTCTTGTCCCCCCCGGCCCAATAACTGCCTGTGTACGTATATTTTTACGCAATGCTCTGGCTTCAAAACATATATATATATATATATATATATATATATATATATATATATATATATATATATATATATATATATATATATATATATATATATATATATATATATATATATATATATATATATATATATATATATAATAATAATAATAAATTCTTTAAGCACCAAACACGGCGCATAAGGCAGAAACCAGTGCTCTCCAGGTTGTACGTTGTGACGCCACTCCTCTTAGCTCTTGCACATTATTTAGGCCCAACGTTCTTCCTTCTCTTATTATTGTTCTTCTGAGTGTTTCTTTTAGTCTTCCTTTTTTCCTCTTACCCTCAGGAACCCAAGTGAGCGCCTGTAGTGGTATTCTGTTGTTTTGCATTCGTAGGACATGACCGATATATGACCATCGTCTTTTCCTTATATAGTCGGAGACATATTTCTGCCTAGAGTCTTCTCTTATTTGTCGATTAGTCTTGAATTCTTTCCAACTAATGTTCATGAGTTTTCTAAGACATTTGTTCTCGAATGTATTCAGCTTGTTCTCCAATGATTTTGTTATTTTCCAACTCTCACAGCCGTATGTTAACACTGAGATAACATTTGAATTAAACAGACGAAGCTTGGTATGTATATTCAATGATCGTAATTTCCAAATGTTAGATAATCTATTGAAGGCGCTAGCTGCCAAAGCAATTCTAGTATGGATTTCTCTTGTTGTGTCACCATCCTGAGTCATTTTGCTGCCTAAATAATTGAAACTTTCAACTTTCTGTAGTTTTTCCACGTTCAAGATGATATCAAAGGTCTCGTTAGAAAAGTTCATAGCTTTAGTTTTAGACGCATTTATGTGGAGACCTATTTTAACCGAGAGATGACACAAATTATTTACTGCTTCTTGGGATTGTCTGGGTGTTTGAACTTAAGAATGCTAAATCATCTGCGAAATCCAGGTCCCCCAGGAATTTTCCATTTGTCCATTTCATACCTAATTGTTCATTGTGGGTATAGTTTCTCATAACCCAATCAATAGCTATTCCAAAAAGTAGTGGTGACATAATACAGCCTTGTTTCACCCCTGTTTCTACTGTAAACCATTCTGTATTCCCTTTATTTGTTCTAACACAACATCTTGCATTGTCATATAGCGCTTTGATTATATTCACATATTTTGTTGGAAAACTATAGATTGTAAGTATCTTCCACAATGATGGGCGGTGTAGACTATCAAAGGCTTTTTGAAAATCGACGAAGGTGATAATAAGTGGCGATTGCATTTCCACTGATGGGAGCCGCGCTAGCGTAGTGGTTACAACACCGCTCTGGCGACCGGGTGATACAGGATCAAACCCGGGCGACGGCATTTGAGGATTTTTCGTCGACCGGGATTTGGACTGGATTAACTCGAGACCTGGCGAGAACATTTGAAGGAGTGTCGTCGACCAGGGACTGGCGGCTCCTGAGCCTACCCAGCTGCAATGGGTACCTCCGAAATCGGCGAGTATTTGCCTGAATGGCGAGGGACACCTGTCTCTGTACAAGAAATAAAGGGATACTCACTTAAAATCAATGTCAGGTTAGACATAAATAATAACCTGAGATTTCGCCTCGAGTATTAGCGGGCGTACGGAAAAAAAAAAAAAAAAAAAAATTTCCACTGATTCTTCTATAATTGTTCTTAGTGTGAATATTTGATCAATACATGATCGTTTCGGCCTGAAACCCGCTTGTTCTTCTCTGATCTTTTCGTCAGCATGCAATTTAAGTCTTTCTAACATCATGCAACATAATAATTTTCCAGGTACTGATAATAGAGATATACCACGCCAGTTATTACAGTCTGATAGATCACCTTTCTTCGGTAACTTTACAATAATACTGTCTTTCCATTGTTGTGGTGGTTGTTCTTCCCTCCATACTTCATTTATAATATCTAAAATTCTCAAGAGGTTGTTGTCATTAACTGCTTTAATCATTTCGCCTGAAATTTCGTCAACTCCAGCAGCTTTAAAATTTTTAAATCTTTTAACGGCTTGTTTGATCTCGTCCAGCGTGAATTCATCGCAAGTTATTGGCAAGGTGGTTGTGGGTGTTTCATTATTAAAATCAGGTGTTACTGTTGGTGGTGGTCTGTTTAGCACCTCCATGAAGTGCTCAGCCCATCTCTTCATTTGTTCTTTTTCTGTTGGTATTGAATTCCCTAATTTACCTTTAACAGGTGTTTCCATAGCAGTAGGCTGGTGACATAGTTGTTTTGTAATTTGATAAAGGCACCTACTATTACCAGTTCTTGCAGCATTTTCAGCTTCTACGGCCAGTTCATTGATGAAATGTCTTTTATCTTTCTTCTGAAATATATTTTATGCCCTTCCCCGTCCATCTACACTCGCTGACACCCAATATGTCCAACTTATAATTATCCATTTCTTTAATTACTTCTTCCAATTTTCCGTCTTGATACATAGTTCTTAGATTCCAGTATCCAATTTTAAAAATCTCCTTAGCCCCCAAGATATTAGAATGAGTCATGTTTACTGTCGAGCCTGGTTCTGTTTCGGTAACAATCGCTTGTTTTACGATAGTGACTTGTTAACTCTCTGATCAACCCTCCTATCCAACAGACCGATTCGAGGGTTTCGAGGTCAGTTATAGGAAAATATCTACACCACTAGATACTCTGATGTATCTTTTATTCTATAATTTAACAAATCGTGGTATTATCCATCGAAATATACACATTCCTGGTGTTTTTCTTTCGGCGTCTAAGGTGAGAAAAGAATTTCACCTCCATCTTGGAAGGGTAGATATATATATATATACGTACATCCATACATTGAATTAGTCATCTAATCGTTTGTGTGTCCGTCTATCCATCCACCCATCCATAAATCCATCCAGCCATCCATCCACCAATTCGTCATCCGTCCGTGTGTCCATCCATCCATAGCCCTTCCAACAATTCATCGATCGATCCATCCATCCATCCATCCATAAATCCATATGTCCATCCATCCACCCTATAAACCATTCATCGATACATCTATCCCTTCTTTCGTCCATCCATCCATCCTTCCATTCATCCACCCATCCATGTACCTATTAATCCTTACATCCAAATATCTATCATTTCATCCGTCCATCCATCCATGAATTCATCCATCCATTTATCCGTACACCCATGCATACATCCAATTATCCGTCATTTAATCCGTCCATCTATAAATCCATCTGTCCATCCATTCGTCTGTCCGTCCATACATAATTCAAACACTCCCTCTATCCTTCGATCCATCCACTCATTCATCTATCAATCCATTCTTCCGTCCGTCCGTCCATGCATCCATAAATCCATCCATCCACACATTCATTCATCCATCCATTCATTCTTCCGTCCGTCCATCCATTCATAAATCCATTAATCCGCCTGTCCATCCATAAACAAATCCATCCATCCGTAATTTAATTCATCCATCCATTCATGCATCTATAAGTCCATCCATCCATCCATAAATCCATAATACAATCCATGAATCAATTTATCCACCAGTATTTAATTCGTTCATCCATCCATCCATTCATAAGTCGCCCATCCATTCATCAATTCATAAATCCATTGTATCCATTCATCTATCCATCAATACATCCGTAAATCCATTCATCAATAAATCCATCTATCTATTCATCCACACATTCATCCTGCCATCCAACCGTCCATCTATAAATCGATTCAGCCACTAATCCATTTATTCAGCCTTTGGTATATGTTTATCCACTTCTCCGTACTCATCCATAAATTTATGCCTTTACTGTCTATGTTTCATCTATTTCCAAACACTGGTCTATGATAGAAAAAAATGAATGCAAAAGACATAGAGGAAGTCAAAGAGAGAAAATAAAATATATATCGACAACATCATAATAATAAAATCTAATTCTGTCAGAAGCGTCCGTAAAGCTCCCAAAAATAGTAACACTCGCCAAAGAAAAGTGCTCAAAGCACTGCGTGCAACGTGAACGGCGTGGGTGTTCAGACTTTTAACATCGGATGTAAAACAAATAGTTTGGTTTTTTAATACTCTCCCGAAAATAGTAGCGCTCGACAAAGAAAAGTGCGCAAAGGTTGATGTGCATGACCCAATAACATACCGAAGTGAATTGTATCTGATAAAGTGACAATTGCAGCACAATTGTTTAAATATGTATAAATACACACACTTGATGTCAAGCTGTATCGGCTACTGCCGTTCCTTTGGATCTACCGGCTGCATGGAGAGGGGGAACATGCTGTATGGGCAACAGCTTGATTTCCATATAACTGTGCCCAACCTCGCGTCCTGGAGAGGACACTCCAGCTTCACCCTATAGGTGTCGGCACAACACAGGAAGTAGCAGTTACAGGTTATAAGCATTTTCCCAACTGGCGTAAGGTATGGCGCCAGGGGCTACTTCCGTCAATGGGGGAGGTTCTAGGATCTCACTGGACAGCTACCGCCTGCTTCAAGCTGGGCAGCCCCCAGATATACAGCGTCACCTCAGACTGGGCGAAAAGAAGCTCAACAACAAGCAGAAGAGAGGAGAAAACGTCGAAATGAACACCAGGAAAATAAGCAGCTGAGGGCTGTCACCTCAGGGGCGCATTCCCATAGTCAGTTATGACTGAAGGGGCTATTATTATTATTATGTCTGCTGACTTTTATTTCCTCCGAGTCATTTTCTGCACCAAGAATAAGGAAACTTTAGATTTGAATGGTAGCAATTAAGTATTGGTGCTTTGAATTTAATTTCCGTCATATGACGCCGACCGAATAAAGTTGAAGCAGTTTGTTGCTACCCTGCAAGACGCAATAAGGCATGATGGTCACTGACTGCTGTGACAGTCGGCGGCTAAGGATTAAAGAAGAAAGAGAAGATGTTATGATGACTTTTACTCTAGATCTAAAGATCTATTAGAGTTCCGATCTCATGATATCTGAAGGTCCCATTTATATTATGAACTATCCAGCCGATTAAAACGACAGAAACACAAAGTACTCTTCTGATTGTGGACAATAGGATGTTTACTTACTTACTTACTTAGTCGTTCCCCTTCTACCGTGAGGTGTAGAGGTTTGGAAGAGAGAGCGCCAGACTATCCTATCGGCTGTCTTCCTCCTAGCCTGGTTCCATTCTTGTCCTCGGTCCTTCAAAGATTGTCTAATGTTGTCCTCCCAGCGGACTCTGGGTCGTCCTCGGGGTCTGGATCCTTGGCTCTTTGTTTCCCATGCTTGTCGTGGTATCCGATCTTCTCCCATTCTGCAGACATGTTTACATCTAACATTATTTTTCCCCAAGTATTTGAATAAATACAATTTCCGTTAAGTATTGGTGCATTTGAATTTAATTCCCGTCATATGACGGGATTTTACACTAGTTGATAAATAGTACTGGAGACAGAAATTTGTGGAGAGACATGATAGTCTACGGCACCAGGTGTAGTACTTGAAGAAGTAGAAGAAGAAGAAGCAGAAGAAGAATAGGAAGTAGAAGAAGAAGAAGAAAAAGAAGAAAGTTCTAAAATATCTTTTAACACTAATATTTAACACAATCTGTCACGCCTAGATTCAAACTTGAATCGTCATTTTCCCCGCTTTACTATATGTACAAAGTTGTACCGATAGCCCGACACACTGCATACGTGTTACATATAATAACATCTTCACCAGTAAGAACATCACAGCTACATAAATAGACTATCACTGCTTCACCTAATGCTGTACACAAGAGTATAATAAACCTATTGCTGACCTCAATTATTAACGCAACATGAATACTGCATTAATTCGATTACGCGTATTGCAAGTGTTATTGATTTTCTTGCTTGAAGTATCGATATAAATGCGCTCACTGAATCCCATTTCCTTCCTGTTTTTGTCCAATCATTGCAGGTGTTACAAATATATCGATATGACTACCAGGGAAAATGTCTGTTTATTGCAAAGTTGAAATAATATGCGTGCACTAGTTTACCGTGTTGTATGCGTTTCCTGAATATTGATTGATTGATTGTGTCTGTCAACACAGTGCTCGGTTTTTGTTTTTGTTAAAGGTATCCTTCCCTTCATGGTTTAAGCGTTGGTAAAAGCGAATTATCTTCGTCATCATCATCACCATTCTCACCATCACCATTATCGCTCCTTATAAAACACAGAACCACTGCTACAGATGGCCTACTTGAAGAAGCCTATGCCAGAGCAAAAAACTTTAGCAGGGATGATTCTGCAGTTATTTATTTCCATGATGAGGTTGCCGTACCAATGCAGAACCTCATGTTTGAACTTTACGACATGCTTAACGTAGCGTTTCTCATATTCTTTCTTTGTCTCCTCATAGAACCCTGGGAAACTACACAGGGCAATGCTGTTTATTTTCTTATGCAAAGTGTTTTATCTTGCTAGCGTCGGTCCATGGTCTGTTAGGATTTCATAAATGTGGCGTGTCAGTTTAGCTGTTGATTAATCCTTTCCTTTGAATTTTCTCCCTTTCATTTCCTTCTTTTAAAAGTTATAAAGAAAACCAGTTGTTAGCATTACAAGACAGACCCCAGTTCTGGAATCCGCGGGTTAAGAGGAACAGTTTGGTTTGGTTTCAAGGACTATCTTTATTGCACACGGACAACTCCATCAGTGCTCCGATCTCCTCCCTTACATCACACAAGGAGGATCTCAGCCCAGTGCACGAACTCGGTAGCACCGGTGAGAATTCCACTGTGTATATATAGGAATCTCACATTCTATAAATATTTTTGTGGTGGGTAGGTTTCTAATTTTTAAATGTTTACAATTTAAAAATTTAAGAGGAATAGAGGAAAGCCAAAAATCACATGGGAAAAGAACTGGAGACACATATGAAATAGAAAAATACGACACGGAAATACCTTAACAGGACTGGCGAAGAACAGGAAGGCTTGACAAAATTTTGTGGAGGACATGTGCTCTGCTGTTAGCTGTACGGCGTTGAAGGATTGATTGAGCTGTATTCTTATGACGAGATTTGTGACATTTCCTGTCATTTCTATTTAGTGGATACTTGGCGTCGTTCCCACTAACTTTCTGAAGTTATCATTTCCCAACTGTTTGCATATCTCTTATATCTCTATATAGCAGGGTTTCTTAATATTTGGTCAACGGACTCCTATGTGTCCATGAATGATTCTAATGGGTCCGTGTACATAACTTATAAATTTGAATACAGTATCTGAAAAATTATCATATATTTTTGCATTTAAAGATATATATGCTTTTTTTACACATTGTTTTTCTATTTCAGTATGATTATTTGTAAGCTTAACGATAATTCTTTGTAATAAAATATATTATTTTTATGCAGCAATTTTAAATATTCGCCTATGTGCATTTTATCTGAGAAGGGGTCCATAGCCGTCACTGGATAATGAAGTGGGACCATGGCACAAGAAAGGTTAAGAATACCTGATATGTAGGGATATTCTCTATCTGCATTGCAATAGATTTTCCTTTGATCCAATCCACAACCGTTTAAAGTAATGTTAATTTTTTAAAATCTTCTCTGCAGACAGCGCCGGTGCCAGGAAGCCAGCTGCCTAACCTGATTATCAGCACCGTCAATCAGGTGAGTTGTACAATTGCAGGTAGAATTTTTAACAATGTGTTACTGTCCGATTGGTTTAGCGGTTAGATGCTTGCCTGTCGGTGACTAAATTACCAGGTTCCTAGATTGAAACCTGGTAGCGCGACGATCAAGTCTATCCAACTGTAAATGGGCACCTGACTCTGCTCTTGAGTTGGACAAAGCGAAGGCAGCTAGTAAGGGAACTGGAAGCGTTATTACCACCACCCCGGCCATCATCATTAATACCACCATCCCCATAACCATCATCATCTACTACCATCATCATCATTACAACTACCATCATGATTAGCATCATTAAAACTACTATCATCATCGCTAACACCATCATCACCATTGCAATAATCACTACAATCATTATCACCTCTAGCATCAATATCATCACACACCATCATCACCATCGCCACAACCATCATTACCATTACCTTCAACATCGCCACTAGATCATCACCACTACCATTATCCCTAACATCGTCATCATCATCACCTCTACCGTCATTACCGCTACCTTCATAATCATCATCGCCAATATCATCATCAACACTACCATCATACTTATCGCAACTATCATCATCATCATCTCCACTATCATCATTATCACCAATACCGTCATCCTCACACCATCACCATCATCGTCACTACCGTCTACACGAATACCATCATCCTCATCATCACTACCACCATCATCATCACCACTGCCACCATCATCATTACCACTACATTATCACCACTAACACCATCGCCATCACCACTACCATTATCGACACTGCCACCATCGTCACTTCCATCAAAGCAACCGCTGCCATCATCATCATCACCACTACCATCATCACTGCAACAATCATCATCTTTACCACAACCATCATTGCCATTACTATCATCATCATAACCACTACCATCATCATCACTACTACCTTCATCACCACTGCGATCATCATTATCACCACAACCAGAATCACCACTACCATCAACATTATCACCACTATTATCAACACCCTTACCATCACCATTATCACCACCGCCATCATCACCACCACAATCATCATCATTACCACTACCATCGTCACCAATACAATCTTCATTATCACCACTGCTATCTTCACCACTGCCATCATCACCAACACAATCATCATCATTGTTACCACTACAACCATCATCATTACCCCTACCATCATCACCACTACCATTGTCCATCATCATCACCACTACCATTGTCATCATCATCACCACTGGCATAATCCTCATAACAACCGCTACCACTACCATTAAGACCACTACAATCACCATCACTACCAGGATTATCATCACCACAAAACCATTATCAACAGCATTACCATCATCATCACTACTCTTATCATTATTATTATCACAACCACTACCATCATCATCACCACTGCCGCAATCCTCATCATCACCACTACCACTCCCTCTACGTTTCGTACTCTGAAGATTCCAGAACAAGAACTGCCTTGTAATGCTATCAACAGGTGTCCTCAATGTGTGTCCTATCCATCTCCTGCATTATCGTCTCATCTCTTGTTCCACTGGCCCTTGTCATCAGTTTCACATTAGAGATCTTGTCATAAGTTCCACATTGGTGATCTTGTCATCAGTTCCACATTAGTGATCTTGTCATCAGTTCCACATTAGTGATCTTGTCATCAGTTCCACATTAGTGATCTTGTCATCACTTCCACATTAGTGATCTTGTCATCAATTCCTCATTAGTGATCTTGTCATCAGTTCCACATTAGTGATCTTGTCATCAGTTCCACATTAGTGATCTTGTCATCAGTTCCACATTAGTGATCTTGTCATCAGTTCCACATTAGTGATCTTGTCATTAGTTCCACATTAGTGATCTTGTCATCACTTCCACATTAGTGATCTTGTCATCAGTTCCACATTAGTGATCTTGTCATCAGTTCTGCATTAGTGGTCTTGTCATCAGTTCCACATTAGTGATCTTGTCATCAGTTCCACATTAGTGATCTTGTCATCAGTTCCACATTAGTGATCTTGTCATCAGTTCTGCATTAGTGATCTTGTCATCAGTTCCACATTAGTGATCTTATCAGTTCCACATTAGTGATCTTGTCATCAGTTCCACATTAGTGATCTTGTCATCAGTTCCACATTTGTGATCTTATCAGTTCCACATTAGTGATCTTGTCATCAGTTCCACATTAGTGATCTTGTCATCAGTTCCACATTAGTGATCTTGTCATCACTTCCACATTA
Source organism: Oreohelix idahoensis (assembly GCA_024509875.1). Taxonomy (NCBI): domain Eukaryota; kingdom Metazoa; phylum Mollusca; class Gastropoda; order Stylommatophora; family Oreohelicidae; genus Oreohelix; species Oreohelix idahoensis. Next base: position 53,625 of record JAMPIV010000688.1, read on the forward strand.
GTGATCTTGTCATCAATTCCACATTAGTGATCTTGTCATCAGTTCTACATTAGTGATCTTGTCATCAGTTCCACATTAGTGATCCTGTCATCAGTTCCACATTAGTGATCTTGTCATCAGTTCTGCATTAGTGGTCTTGTCATCAGTTCCACATTAGTGATCTTGTCATCAGTTCCACATTAGTGATCTTGTCATCAGTTCCACATTAGTGATCTTGTCATCAGTTCCACATTAGTGATCTTGTCATCAGTTCCACATTAGTGATCTTATCAGTTCCACATTAGTGATCTTGTCATCAGTTCCACATTAGTGATCTTGTCATCAGTTCCACATTAGTGATCTTATCAGTTCCACATTAGTGATCTTGTCATCAGTTCCACATTAGTGATCCTGTCATCAGTTCCACATTAGTGATCTTGTCATCAGTTCTGCATTAGTGATCTTGTCATCAGTTCCACATTAGTGATCTTATCAGTTCCACATTAGTGATCTTGTCATCAGTTCCACATTAGTGATCTTGTCATGTTAAAGCTCCTATTATTGTCCGTGCAGGAGCCGTACATCTCATGTAAAGGTAGCCCACAGGGAGCTCGGTGCGAGGGCTTCCTGGTGGACTTGATCTCTGAGATCTCTAGCAGGGCAGGCTTCACGTATAGCTTCATACAGCCAAGTGATAACACTTATGGATTTCAAGGTCCCCAGGGTTGGTCTGGAGTTATTGGTGATGTCGTTGCTAAGGTGAGTATTTTTTTTTTTTTTACAAATGAGAAGAAGGGCCTTCCACGTATGATGTCACGCAGTGAGGGGGAGGAGGTCTAAAAATTTGTGACGAAGAGTGACGATGGGGGGGGGGGGGGGGGGGGTGCGGGGAGGGGCTTGAAGAAATGTGACGTCCAAAAAAAATATAATTACGAGTGAAGATCGCTTCTGTCTTAAATAATATAAGATACAAATAGATCATGTAACCTCCATCATCCTGATCTACTTTTTATCTGCAACAGTTTACAACTTCCTCATGGACAACTTATTAATATTATAATTTCAGTGGAAATATCTCACAATCATTATAACCTTTAACTGGTTTCAATTATTTTGTAATATATATATATATATAACGTAATGCACACGTTTCCAATAAACGATATTCGTCTGGAAGCAAATGATTTCTTGTTTGTTCAATGGAGGAGCATCTTAAATTGCCGCAGGTTAATGATGACGTAGAGTAATTAATAACGATTTTAGTTTTTAAACTCTTTAATTTTTGTGGATTTTCTCCCAAGTTTAACATGATTTTATGAAACTTTAACTAAAGTAAAAACTGAAATGATGTGTATACTTTACATATAGTTTATTGTTCAAGATTATGTTAAGCCATAATGAGCGATATTTATAATAAATTTAGATATATTTAACTAGCAAAGTAGTTTTGTTGCTGTTGTTGTAAAAGCCTGATTAATTAAACACTCTTTTACTAAAAGATTGACAGTTAGTCGTACTAGTTCTAAAAAAAAAGTAGTGGCCTTAAGAGATTTGTGACGTCACATATGAGGGGAGTTTTGGGGTTTTGGAACGAAATGTGAAAAGGGGGGGGGGGGGGTTAAAATGGCAAACGTTTCGTGACGTCACATGTGGACGACCCCTAAGATAAACCACATAGAGAAATATGTGGCCGGGAGTAAGTGACAAATTCTGACAGTGGAAATAATGAACAGAAATTTACTTGATTACGTAATTAAAATTAAATTCCAATCTAAATTCACGCATAGTTGTTGTCATGGCCCTAACTCCCGCTTTAACATGGTTCATCCGACAATGTTGAAAAGCTGAAAGACCTATCCCAAATAGCATCATGTTCATCAGCATCAGCATCATCAGCATCATCATCATCATCCAGCTCCCTGTGGAGCAAAAGCTTTCAACAAATTCATGCCAAGTCTACCTGTCCTGTGCCATTAGCTCAAGGATTTTCCATGTCGTCTTATCACCTTTTATTGTCGTCTCTAGCTTTCTTCTCCATGTGTTTTGCAGTCTCCATCCCATAACCAGGAGATTCCAGAACAAAGACTGATAAAATTGTTATCAGATTCTAATCATCTCCTCTTCCACTGGCATCTGTCTGATTTTTGTCGTCAGTTCCACATGGGTAAACTTTATTCTATTCGCTATTTGTGTTGTTATTATTGATCAGTATCGACATCATTCCACTACAGGCAAACCCAAAAGTGCTCAATCTCCCTCAGCAAATGTCGAAATATTCCTTCTGTGAAGCGAACTAACTTTTATTCTGTGAAGTGAACTAACATTCATTCTGTGAAGTGAACTAACATTCGTATTGTGAAGTGAACTACCGTTCATTCTAGGAAAGAAGTCAGCTACTGTTCATTCTGTGAAGTGAACTAACATTTATTCTGTGAAGTGAACTAACATTCATTCTGTGAAGTGAACTAACACTCATTCTATGAAGTGAACTAACATTCATTCTGTGCAGTGAACAAACATTCATTCTGTGAAGTGAATTAACATTCATTCCGTGAAGTGAACAAAAATTAATTTTGTAAAGTGAACAAACATTCATTCTGTGAAGTGAACAAACATCATTCTGTGAAGTGAACAAACATTCATTCTGTGAAGTTAGTAAACATTCATTATGTGAAGTGAACAAAGATTCATTCTGTGAAGTGAACAAACATTCATTCTGTGAAGTGAACAAACATTCATTCTGTGAAGTGAACAAACATTCATTCAGTGAAGTGAACAAACATTCATTCGGTGAAGTGAACAAACATTCATTCTGTGAAGTTAATAAACATTCATTCTGTGAAGTGAACAAACATTCATTCTGTGAAGTGAACAAACATTTATTCTGTGAAGTTAATAAACATTCATTCTGTGAAGTGAACTAACATTTATTCATAATTTAGCTTGACGCCCCTTACAGAGCATGGAGCCACCACTGGTTCACTTACAGGAAACCTTAACTTAGTAGTCATATACTCATCCAGCAGTGGTTTCTGTAGCTACATGTTTATAGACAAAGGAATATATATAAGTATATAAACCAATAAAACGGTATTGAATCAGTTCTACAAATTAACAGTTCACAGGAAACAAGGGACGTTTCGGGTTTTACCCTTCGTCAGCCACAGTTACAAACAGGTGACAAGGACAAGAATTACATATAGGTACTACAAAATCATACACCAAATGAGCGATACAAGCAGATGGAAAAAGTAAACAACCACAGGGATGAGCGAAAAAAGAACAATAATAATGCAAGAAAATCGTAAAACCGGAAAGAAATACCGAAACAAGAAAGTAAATAATCAACGAAACGAAAAAAAAAAAAAGAATGAACAAAACTTTTAAACAAGTAAAAGGTCACTTAGCTAGATCCGTAGATGCTTAGAATTGAACACTGAGGTGGCTTGTCCAAGAAATCGTCTAAGGAAGTGACGTATAACATAGCGACAATTTAAAAAGATACAAAAGGATACGAAACGAACCAAAACAAAAACATAAGAAGACAGATCGAAAAAACAACGAATAAAGAAGAATGAAAAAGAGAGAAAAGCCACCAGAATTTATGCAAAATGATGCTGGACATTAAGGCCTTTTGGAGATAAACAGCCCATTTGAAAAATGAGACGATTCTCCATCGAAAAACGAGTTCGGTCATCACCGACACATGAAAGGAGGGCAGTGACATGAATATCGGAATTATCTGAATGGTCAGGCCTATTGAAATGAAGGGCCACCGGTAAATGTTTGCCATGATAGATGTCATTTAAGTGCTCACGAAACCTGTCTGCCAAACGTCTGCCAGTTTCACCAATATAGGTAATGCCACACTTCTTGCAGATGATAGCATAAATCAGGTTTCTGGATTCGCACGTGAAAGACTCTCTAATGACAAATTTTCCTTTCGGAAAAGTGATTGTCTGAGTTTGGAGTACAAACGGACAGCTCTTACATATACGGCGTTGGCACGGTTTAGTACCAAAGAATGAAGGGCTAGTATGTCTCAAGCGACTGTGTACAAGAATATCCCTAAAATTCTTGTCCCTACGATATTCCACCAAAGGGGTATCACGAAACAACTCTCTGGTATCAGCAGCACCTTAATTTATTTATATAGAAATGGCAACAGGAGGTTTCACTGCACTGTCAAGTATACTAAAATCATAACAATTCTCGCTGCTAGCGTCATGCACAACCTCATATTAGTTGACTTGAGCGACATACTTGAGGATGCAGTAGAACTATTATTTCTTTGTCTTCTCAGAGACCCTCAAGAACTACATGAGACGAACTGGCATTCAGTCAAATAGAATTTGTTTTGATTTTTCCACCGCTCAATTGATGGAATAGCTGGAGCAGATCGAACAGCGGAGATAAAAGTTACGTAGAAACTTCGCGTATCCCAAGTTCTAAATACTCTTAAACCAAACAACATGCATAATTGTAATTAATTTAGTTGTTTAGAGAACTAAAAGTGTCCTAAGTATATCCCAACAACATCTGGGTGGCCTAGGTTTGTGACTTAAAGGTTAATTCTTTTTTGACCTTGTAACCTGCATATTTTTGGGATTCACAGAGAGCCGATATTGGCGCAGCCGCTTTGACAGTGACACCCGAACGAGAGGAAGCTGTTGACTTTACCAGACCTTACTTGTCCAACAGTGTCAGCCTACTGGTACAGAAGCCCACCTGGACCGACCTTGGCCTTGGTTACCTGGTCCGTCCAATCTCAGCTGGTAGGAGAATATATGTTTATTTACATAAAATGTGTCATACAGGAGAACGAGTTTTTGCATATGTGAATGCGTTACTGATTATGTACAAATATGTAAAATGTTAATTTTTTTTCCTTGCGAGTTTTGCCTTCTTGTGGCGAGGCACGTACCTTTCACCCTAGATTTAAGTATGTTGTTTATATTAGAGAGCAATTTGCCATTCTAAACAGGTGAACTCCGTCAAATAAAGTACAATGTTGATAGATACTAAGTTCTTAGATAGAACTATTATTATCTATGGGGTAGCATGATGAAGCCCTAAAAAGGACTTGTCCTCAAAAGAACTGCCAGCTGCGCCAACGCCACCCATACCTCCTCAGTGTTCAACGTACAAAATGTGTATGTCAGTATATGTGTATGTCAGTATATGTGTATGTCAGTGTATGTGTATGGCTGTGTGACGCGGGTTGTCTTCCTTGCTCTGCAGTAGTGGTCCACAAATGGCCAAAAATTCGAGTAAAAGGACGTGTTTTCCGAAGATAACGTTCCGCTCAAGATTACTCTTGGCAGATATGTAAATATGGGGTTTTCTTCCCCAATTTTAGGGAGTCTCACAGGATTTTACAATGTCAAGTACAATAACTACATCGACTAGGTTGATTGTAAACTTTATATTCTCTGCCCACTTCTGTAAGTATACTTATGGCTTGGGTGTAATGAGCCCCCAGATGGAGGTAATTCAGCAAAGTAAAAATTTAATAGCCCTATTTATACGTATTTTAATAAAAAAAATTAGTCACACGAGTGCAGACATCAAATCAACTCAACCAAGTTATTAACTCCAAGGTTTTATATTTACATAGATAACAGGATATTTACTTATGAAATATTTTATCAACAGGGTTAAAATGAATAAAATTGATTTGTCAGAAAAAGGTCATGGATTACAAATCTTCATCGGAAAATATTACTATGTGGTGGAGTTTTAAAAAAAGTATTCCATTCACTGAGGCCGGTAAATTTGGACTTAGCTTTGCAGACGGTTGTAGTGAGTTGTCTTTGGATGCTGGTTCTCAGAAACATCTTGACTGTTCCCTCTCAAGGTAAGAGTTGAGTGGCTTGTTGGAGAAGGTTCACTGCTGTGCAGGAGTAACTTCCAAAAAAGGTTGCCGCTTCGAGTATCCTCTAGACCTGTCTCTTATGGATGGTTCCAGCTTTGATTACTGTTACTAGTATCTGAAACTGAGAGACAGATTTATATCTCTCAGTATTAGGTATCATGACGTAAGCATCAGGCGACCTACGCTTTCCTCCACCATTTCATCTTCCGCTGAAGTTTATCCCATGTCCATGAGCAAACCCTCGAGTCGGATGAAAGTGGGTTTGGATAGCGAAAGAAGACACATGCATCATTTCCAGATATATACATAACAAATCTGAATTTAGAAATTTTGACATAAATAAATAAATAAATAAATAAATAAATAAATAAATAAATAAATATATATATAAATAAATATATATATATATATATATATATATATATATATATATATATATATATATATATATATATATATATATATATATATATATATATATATATATATATATATATATATATATATATATATATATATATATATATATATATATATATGTCAAAATTTCTAAATTCAGATTTGTTATGTATATATCTGGAAATGATGCATGTGTCTTCTTATATATATATACACCAGTATGTCATCCGCGTCCTCATTCTGCTCACTATGGAGTCTGGGGCTACCTCTGCTGTTGGTTTCTTGTGAAGAACCCGCACGAAGCAGTCATCAGCTCTTGTAGGGGTGGTTTATATAACAAGTTATATTACATAATGGGGTTGCCAGTCCCATACACAACTGTACATCCATAAGCATTTATGCATGTTAAATGCACATATTAAATACGAAAATGTACATGTTACAGCTTACCTCCAATGAGTTTACATGTTATCCAGACTTTGATGCACAGATTGGCCGTAGTATATCCTGCAACTGTTTACCATGCAGTCTTTCCCCAGCTAGTTAAGGTTATAACTTATAACACTTCAGGACGTTTTCCTCGGGCTTGCGGCTTTAAGTTTTATAAAAGAAGTTTTATACTTTTTAAATTTATTCGTTACTTCTAATCACTTTGACCTGTCCCATAATGGAATACTTATGACTAACTGCTATTCTGGCTGTCCATGCCATGATCTCCTTGACAAAGATGGAAAATGCAGTGGAGAAACTTCAATACGCTCTAGGTTTTAAAGTTCAAATTTTCGCTCTTGCAAAATGTAACCCTCGCGGGGTTCTCTTGAGTGATTTGAGTTTTCACTTTTTACCCTTGTAAAATTTTGGGAAAGATTCTTGAACTTCCTTGCAACCTCAGGGGACTTCCCCAACTCAGCGTGCTCAACACTGGTGGCGGTCACATCAGACCCACTAATTATCGGGTGATGCAATGCTACGAGTAGGATGGTCCTCTACCCAAGAGTGGATCTACGAGTACTATTAGCTTTTTTACGTGTTCGCTACGTTTCTTCGTAGCACGCCTCTTTCAACCATTTACCATATGCATGGAACCGTTGATTATATTAGGACGCTTTTCATAAAGTGCAATATTTTCTTTATTGTTTATATTCTGTTGTCTACATTGTACTATTCCTCTCTATGATATATTTACATTTCTAGTTATAGTTCAGATTGCTGTGTTGTTCAGTAGCTTGGCTGTGTCTATACTGGCACGCTGCTGATATTGGTCGGAGGTTTAATTATGTCAGTTTATTACTTTATTGGGAAGCCTACCACATTAGAGCTATTAGCTAGGTGAGCGGGTAGGTCTGCAATTTACGGGGAGCATCTGGAGCGAATGTTTTTTTTTAATGTTTGCTTTAGTTTTTGTAATGTAGTGTTTTATTAACTTTTGTATTACTGGTTGGGTTTTAAAGATTGTTTACATTCATTTCCACTTTGTGGTTATTGCAGTATACCGTTATGTTTTGCCTGTACTGATCATATTTCTTGCAGTTCATCAGAAAGTGTCTAAGTGTATGTAGTCCTTGGCACCCTTCGCATATAGCTTCATCTAGCATGAGATATCCAGTCCCAAGCTTGAGCCGTAGCAATTTTTTTATTGATTGGTATTTTAAGCTCATCTTGTATTTGGCATTTGTTTGCTTAGTTTTTTTTTTCAGGACCTTATATGCGGGATTTTTTCTTGTTTTTGCTTTGGTCCCAGGCTATTATCCACTCATTGTTTATTGCTTGTGCAATTACGCTCTTAATTTGAAATTTCCCTAAGCTTACCAGTTTTTGTTACAACTAGTTCTTCCCCGTTTGGCTTCCCTGTCAGCAAGCTCATTTCCTCCTATACCAACATGCGCTGGTATTCATGTTAGTCTGACAGTGCATCCTGCGGTGTGTAGAAATGTATTAACCTGCAGTATTCCTCTAGGGTTACTCTAATTTTGCTACTATGGTCACTCAGCTGTTGTTGCTAGTGTTACTTTGCTGTTGAAACTAGGATTAATCTCCTTTGCTAGTTATGTGTGGATGCAACTAGGGTTGCAATGTTGTTGTTACTAGGGTTCATCTACTGATACTACTAAGCTTACTCTGTTATTGATGCTAGATGTACTATGCTGTTCCCACTAGGGTTATTCTGCTGTTCATAGTAAGGTTACTCTGTTATTAGGTCTACTACTGCAGCTGTTGCTACCGGAGTTACAATGATTTTGCTACTACGGCTGCTCTGTCGTTACTATTAAAGCATCTATCTATCTATCTATCTATCTATCTATCTATCTATCTATCTATCTATCTATCTATCTATCTATCTATCTATCTATCTATCTATCTATCTATCTATCTATCTATCTATCTATCTATCTATCTAATCTATCTATCTATCTATCTATCTATCTATCTATCTACCTAATTACCTATCTATCTATCTATCTATCTATCTATCTATCTATCTATCTATCTATCTATCTATCTATCTATCTATCTATCTATCTATCTATCTATCTATCTATCTATCTATCTATCTATCTATCTAGTTATCTAACTAGTTATCTAACTAGTTATCTATCTATCTATCTATCTATCTATCTATCTATCTATCTATCTATCTATCTATCTATCTATCTATCTATCTATCTATCTATCTATCTATCTATCTATCTATCTATCTATCTAATCTATCTACCTATCTATCTATCTATCTATCTTATCTTATCTTATCTTATCTATCTATCTATCTATCTATCTATCTATCTATCTATCTATCTATCTATCTATCTATCTATCTATCTATCTATCTATCTATCTATCTGTCTGTCTGTCTGTCTGTCTGTCTGTCTGTCTGTCTGTCTGTCTGTCTGTCTGTCTGTCTGTCTGTCTGTCTGTCTGTCTGTCTGTCTATCTATCTATCTATCTATCTATCTATCTAATCTATCTATCTAATCTATATAATCTATCTATCTAATTTATCTATCTAATCTAATCTATCTAATCTAATCTATCTAATCTATCTAACTATCTATCTATCTATCTATCTATCTATCTATCTATCTATCCAACTATCTATCTATCTATCTATCTATCTATCTATCTATCTATCTATCTATCTATCTATCTATCTATCTATCTATCTATCTATCTATCTATCTATCTATCTATCTATCTATCTATCTATCTATCTATCTATCTATCTATCTATCTGTCTGTCTGTCTGTCTGTCTGTCTGTCTGTCTGTCTGTCTGTCTGTCTGTCTGTCTGTCTGTCTACCTACCTACCTACCTACCTACCTACCTACCTATCTGCCTGTCTGCCTGCCTGTCTGTCTATATCTATCTGACTGTTTTTTTTTTGCCTGTCTTGTTCGTCTGTCTTTTTCTATCTGTCTTTTTCACGTGTCTGTATGTCTGTCTGCCTCTCTGTCTCGCTTATCTGTATGTTTGTCTCGCCGTTCTGTGTGTCTGTCTGTCTCGATTGTCTCTGTCTATGTTTACGTGCTTCTCTGTATGCATTCCTGTTTGTCTCACGATTCTGTATGTATGTTTGTCTCTCTGTCTGTCTAACAATATGTCTGCTTTGCTTGTGTGCTTGACTACAATAAGTTAATTTAATTCTCAAATAAACCCCACTGTTAATCCACGTTAATCCACGTTAATCCACTGTTAATCCACGTTAATCTTGCTTTCCAGAATACTGGATCATGATCCTCGTCGTTCTTCTTCTCATTGGTATCGTTTTCTTCATCATTGGAAAGTTCAGCCCCTACGAGTGGGGCAACGTCGCCGCCGAACGTGACCCTCGGGGAGCCAAGAACAGTTTTACGTTACGGAACAGCTACCTCTTCGCTCTCAGCACTTTAACATGGCAGGGTGAGATACACTACCGACTCAGTCAGATCATGTTTGATGAGTGTCGTTGATGATTTTATTGATAATGGTAGCAGTAGTTGTTATGATAGCTGTTATAATAGTTGTTATGATAGTTGTTATGATAGTTGTTATGATAGCGGTTAGTCAACTCCTGAAGGACTATCGACGTTTAACACATTTAATGATGACTCTAATGATGATGCTAGTGAGGATAACACAGAAAGTAGATAAGTTCGTGGTAAAATTAATGGTAAATTTGTTAGAAGTGTAGTGTGGATGAGTGTAGATGATGATAAATATGATGATGACTTTTATCACATGAATTATTTTACAACGATAACTATTTAAATAGCAAATTACAGTCAGTCACATTGAATCGGTAATGATATGTCTATCTTGTTAAATGTAATGATGCCGATGAAGTTGATAATTCGTCTTGCTTGCATATTCGAAAGTAATTGGACACCTTTCATGTATGAGCAGTTAAAAAAATAGTCTTGGAAGATAAGCTAGTACGCTAAATGTGTTCTTAATAAACTGAAGTAAGGGAGGTAAGCGATGAAAAAAAAAAACTATATTTTATAACAATTATTTCCCCTTATACGGCTCTGCGTATTTCCGACAAAGAAAGAACACGTCTAATGCACCCTAAAGCATGTCGTACCCGGCTACTAATATGACGTTGTGTGTGGGGCTGACAAACTCATTGTGTGAAATGCATTGCCACAGACACCACCGCTGTAGAAGCACGTGAATATTTGGTGCAGGCTTCTTGGGAATCAGCTATACCGGTGACTCCATGCCCCGATAGAAGTTCAAATGAAAATGTTGATTATTTCCCCTTAAAATTCCGTTTTTACTCGGAATATTCAAGGTCAAGGTCGTCAAATAGCAGATACTGCGTATGGGAGCAAAGTGTTACAGAGTTTACTATATTAGGTCCAGCGTCATGAGGTCGGGTGACAAGTACCTTTCTGAACCTCATTTGCCTTCACTAATTAAAGGGCAGAGTCAGATGTCCATTTACGGCTGGGTAGACTGGGAAACTACAACAGAGAAAATCAATCTGCTGTTGCCCTTAAGACGCCACAAGGCGTGATGGCCTCTGACTGCTTGGTCGGTCTTTGGCTAAGGACGGAAGAAGAAGAAGAAGAAGACTGGAGTGCTACCAGATCTTGAACTCGAGACACTGTAACTTTGCCGCTACAGGCGAGCGCTCTTACCACTCTACCAATCCGACGCTCACTCGGAATATTATGCAATTTGACTTTTACTGCTGGTTTTTAAAGAAACGAAAAGAAAGAAAGAACGAAAACAAGAAAGAAAGAACGAAACAAGAAAGAAATAAAGAACAGAAAAATATTATTTAATTTAAGAAAAATAAAATGGGGTACGAATTTTTTAACAAATAAAAAAAAGAAAAAGTTTTAATTAAAATAAATAAAAGGTGAAAATTTAACCTTAAAAAGACGAAGTAAAGAAAAGAAAGAAATGACGGAAGAACTGCACTAACCAGTTCTTCATTACATAATTTGTACTAATGGATCCCATCTCATTGTAACATCACCGGCAAAAGGTGCAAAAAAAGGTTTAATCTACTTCAATGCAAGCATAACGCAAAAGTTTTTATCAGAATATAAGAAACAAATCAGGGGAATGATGCTTACTACCAGCTCCACAGAAGAGAACAAGTGGTAATCTTCAGACTCCGCACTGGCCACAACATATTGAGATACCATTCTATTCTAAAGATTACAGTGTAACTGTTGAATAAAATACTGCTGAAATGGCCCCTTATATTTGCTCATATGGCCGACGCAGCTTTTAGAAAAGCTTTACGGGGATTCAAATAGCTCAAAACTACTGCTTTCTTTGAGAAACATTTACGTCTGGTGTACGAAGAAGAAGTAAAAATACAAATTTAGGGTACATCTAATTTTGAAAATATAATAATTTTTTTCCCAATATTTCTACGCTTTGTTTATACTCCCCAGGATACCGTGAGGCGCCACATTCTATCTCTGGCAGGATCATGGCAGTTTTCTGGTGGCTCTTTGTTCTGTTGACCCTTTTAGCATACACAGCAAACCTAACAGCTTATCTCCTTGCCAGGTAGGTTTCCAAACTCATTTTAGAGAGATCTTTCACATCAGCATGACAAATGGTAGAAACCATTGACGTCGTGATCGATCTGAGATTTGAATATATTTTGAAATTTCAGTGATGTATGTGATGATTTTGCTGACACTGCTGGAATGTCAATATTTATCAAAATATATATCAGCTACTGCAATTCACAAAAGCCAGCTCCAAACCTCAGAAATGAGGTATCTGAGGAAGGTGATTGAAGTAACAAGAAGAGATATGGTCCGTAACCAGATGATACGTCATGGCCCCAAAACTCAACCCCTATGGACCCAAGTGAAACAGTCCCAATTACCATGGTCTGGCCATGTCTGTAGAATGTGAGAAGATCGGCTACCGCGACAAATGTTGAGAACCAAGAGCCAGCAATCCAGACCTCCAGGATGACCCAGAGTCCGCTAGGAGGACACTATTAGACAATCCCTGAAGGACCAAGGACTTTATTGGAACCAGGCCAGGAGAAAGACAGCCTTTATGATAGTAAGGCGCTTTCTCTGGCAAATCTGTACATCTCAGGGTAGAAAATGCACGACTAAGTAAGTAAGTATGTCACGAATCTATCATTAGATTTCGGGGTCGTCATATGCCGTGAGCATGTGTGAGTGGTTATGATCCCTTTTACAACATAATACCCACCACCACACGTGACTCTCTGGCAGTTTCCAGACTTATTTTTGAGAGACCTATCACAGTAACTGGAAGAATGGTATAAACAGAGGATGCATATTTATAACGCGTGAACCATTTTGTAATGATATGAACAGAGCCGGCTCTAGGGGCGGTGCGAGCAGTGGGTCTGCACCGTACGCCGTCTTAAAGGGTCGCTTAAATGCAATAAAAATAAGTGCAGAAATTATCATGTGATCCAACCCAATAGATTTAAACTGACCTTGAGAAGAAAACAAAACAGTACGGCACAGGGGTGCCAAAATGAGACCTCATACCACCTTGAAAAATCCCTAGGGGCCGACTCTGGTTATGAACCCATGCCATTCACCAGGCCACAAGGTCTTTTATATGTAGACATGCGCCCTAATGTAACCGATGACTAGATTGAACGGGACGCGTCTCACCAAAAAGAGACAAACGCCTTTTTAGATAATGAACCCTTAGATACTCAGTTTTCTCGTACTTAAATATCTCAATAGGGATTAGGGAATAAGGAATAGGGATTAGGGAATAAGGGTACACCTTCTCAGGCATCTCATACAAGACGACTAAAATAAGGTGGTGCATTGGGCTGGCAACCTTATCATGTAACAACAATTCCTACAGACACCACCGCTGCAAGAGCTTGTCAATACTTTGTGCAGGTTTCCTGCAAGGAGGGGAGCTGCAGTGGTCGTTCTATGCTCCATTGGGAGCGAAAAGGAAACAAATAATTAGGGGACATAAGGTACTTGTCAAACAAAGAATGTATACTTGTCAAACAAAGAATGTATACGTGTCAAACAAAGAATGTATACTTGTCAAACAAAGAATGTATACTTGTCAAACAAAGAATGTATACTTGTCAAACAAAGAATGTATACTTGTCAAACAAAGAATGTATACTTGTCAAACAAAGAATGCATACTTGTCAAACAAAGAATGCATACTTGTCAAACAAAGAATGCATACTTGTCAAACAAAGAATGCATACTTGTCAAACAAAGAATGTATACTTGTCAAACAAAGAATGCATACTTGTCAAACAAAGAATGTATACTTGTCAAACAAAGAATGCATACTTGTCAAACAAAGAATGTATACCGTTTGAACGGTAAGGCAAATTTCATTCGAGATACATTCATAACGTTTTAACTCCCCCGGAGAACAGGTGTTCGGAAAGCACGTGCCAAGCCTCCATGCTCTGTTCTATTCGTGTCAGTGTCCTTCCATAACTTGTTCATCCCATTCATGTCTATGGCTAATTAACGTCTCCGTGCATTTCATGTCATCCTCTATATCGCTTATCCTGCGGCATCGACAACAAGGACTGCCTTGTAATGTTATAAACTAGATTTCTCTATGTGTCTCTTATCAAAAGAAAACTTTTGCAAATAATTCATATTTCTTACGGCTATGGCGACTGTAGGAATTTATTTTTATGCAGTTGTCAACCTCTTGCATATCCCCATGTTAGTCGTCTTGTACAGGTAGCCTTGTACGACATGCCTGATAGAGTAGCAAACCTATTCTTTCTTTGTCGCATAAGAGGCCCCGAGGAACTACCACGGGGTATATATATATATATATATATATATATATATATATATATATATATATATATCTATATATATATATATATATATTATCTATATATATATATATATATATATATATATTATATATATATAATATATATATATATTATATACTATATATATATATATATATATAAGGGTGGCTGGCACATGTGGCAACACGTTTTTCATAAGCAGGTTGATTGTCAACAATAGGAAGTCAAAAACTGTCGTGGAGTGAATGAAAATACAAAAGAAAGACAAAGCCATCCAAATTAAACTGTCTATTTAGTGTTGTGCAGAAGTGGTAGGACAGACCGGCTCACAGGGTGTGAGGGTTGAGTGATATACAACAACCAAGATAGCAGGTTACTAAGAGACCTCGATCTTTGTATTCACCTCCACGTTTGTTTTAGTTGTAGCCACCCACTCTCCCTATTTTCCTGAACAGACAGATAAAGATGACAAATAAAAGATTGAGAAAACTGTATATCTGGTATCTATCATTTGTATAGATTTAAGAAAGATAAAACTGTTCAAATCAACACATAAAAAAATTAAACATCTATCAACTTTTTTATAAACGCAAAGAATGAACAAAAACAAACTAAGCCTTATGACATCACACGTGAAAGCAATAATTGGTTTTAATAAAAAGAGAAAAGAAAAATTGAACAAACAGTACACACAGAGTCACGACACTGGAAAGGACAACAATTCCCCATGAGGGATAAGTACAAGGAATTGTCTCTGGAGTTGGCTGGCCGAGTTGGCAAAGAAGGTTGAGTTTCCTAGAAGGTGAACAACTCCAACACAAAGTCTAATCCAACTGTGTAATCCGCTGTGAAAATGTCTACCAAAGAATTTGGCTTCAGTGGATCTGCCCTTCTCCGGTCGATGACTGACGGGTGACTGAAGTAGTCTGGCGAGGGGCCAGAAATATATATATATATATATATATATATATATATATATATATATATATATATATATATATATATATATATATATATATATCCTCGTTTATATCCACACCGTTAGCTGCCTAACAACTAGGCTTTTAGAACCAGCTGAAATCTGGGCCCTAAATGGTATAGTCACTATGCGACTGAGTACCCGTCTGTGCCACTATGAGCAAGAGTACCCGTCTGTGCCACTATGAGCAAGCTTTAGCCAACTCCTTATAACGTGTATGGTAGCAGAGCTGTAGCAAACAGACTCCTTATGACTACGTAACTGCGTAGAGTACTAGGTGATGTTGGTTGGTGCTCGATCCTGACTTAAAGCGCGATGGTTTTGCTCTTTGACGTGCGAGCAATTAAACCGGTTGTTGTGCTTTGAACGAGATATGAACCACAGACATATTTAACACTCTCAAAGCATTTATTACTTGACAATGAAGGATACACTTATGACAGATAAGCAAGGTACTCCCTCCCGTTTCCCTTCGCAAATTACACATACACCGTTCATCCCCTTTAAAATTTACAGCTCACCTCCCCCTCTCTCCTGTTTGCTGGTGGTACAGTAAACTTCAAGGATACAGTGTTCTCGCTCATACAAGCGATTATGCCTAGGGTGTCAGCTCGGTACAAATTGTCCGTCCAAGTTAGACTCTCTTACCTCGAAGAAAAGTACACAACCAGTTCTTGTTGTAGGCTGCGGGCAGATTTTAAAAAAAAAAAAAAAACTCCCCCGGGCCATTCTTTGTTACGGGGAACTCATAAAAATTATAATATAAATATAAATATGTATATATAAACCTATTCAGGCTGCTATTATAATCCGCCTGGAAAAAATGCATGTGTCTCCCCAAACGGTAACCATAAAACAATGATAAATAAAAAGGCAAAATTTACACATGCCTTTGGGGTCTTACTCTTTTTCAGAAGACCTGCCACACACAAAAACTCCATCAATTTACACAAAAGATCTACGAGGTCGAAAGGCTTAACTTATATATGCATTAATCTCAAGTAAAACGTTATATTGGTTTTCCCTTACTTTAGATTATCCCCATCCTAACCTTGCGCCGCTTAGCAAACACTCTTCACGTTGCTGCTAGTAAATAGGAAGGTTTCTAGAGCTCTTTCATACAGGAAAAATGTCCCCTCTAAGATCTTTTGATCTCTGTCATCTTGCGAGCAGATGGCCACAAATAGGTGGCGGGACTGCCTGTGACTAAGGCGTTGTGGAAACAAAGATCTTCCCTTATGCTACATGATAAAAGAATTAAGATCTCAGTTGGCGGGGAGTTTTTGAGAAGCGGCCTGGCCCTCAAAGGGTCCGAAAACTGAGCAGCTCAGGAAACATGAAAAAAGCGCCGAACAGCCCGTTGCTGGCCTTCTCCCTTCTAATTCAAAAGACATTTGCAGAAATTTAACGACCAACAACACTTAATTTGTCGGCTAGTGTAGGCGAAACAGAAAAATACGTGAGAGGAGCGACCTCCAGGGGCTGTCTAAATGAGTATTGACACGGATGAAGGCGCGAATATACGTTAAACTGTCAAGAAAAGCAGAAGAGGGCGTGGACAAAAAATGAGAGGTAGGCAAAGTGGGCAGGTTGACAGGAAAATAAGAGGCAACTTATCACAGAAACACGCGTAGGTCACCAACCAAAAGAATTATGTGTGATTCCAAGACCAGCGACAAACAACGAGGTGCCAATTATGGTTCTATATGTGTGCCATCCCAGGATACAAAATCAGGTGTCGAATCTGGCACTTTTGCCGCGAGAGGTCAGCGCTGTAACCACTCTGCCAATTTGACACTCAAGGAAAAAGAGACATGTAGATTAATAAGAACAAATTCAAACAAACATATTATATAGCACTAGCATTCTTCTTCTTCTTCTTTGGTCCTAACTGATAAAGCAATCAGTGATTATAGCTTGGCAGTTCTGGTGATGGTGTCAGGGTCTCTTCTGATGATGTGGCCAATCCAATTCCAGCGTCTACTCGCTAGGGTTATTAGATGTAAAAGCAGACTTAATCTGATAATGATTAACACTGCATCAACATAGCTAAGTCCTCAAATTTCCGCAAAAAATTACATGTCTTTGATCAACTATCACTGGGTGTTAGCGCTTGGTGATACGAAATTACTAATAGCCTACTACTTATTCGTTCCTCTTCTACCGTGAGGTGTAGAGGTTTGTAAGAGAGAGAGAGCGCCATACTATTATATCGGCTGTCTTCCTCCTGGCTTGGTTCCATTCTAGTCCTCGGTCCTTCAAAGATTGTCTAATGTTGTCCTCCCAGCGGACTTTGGGTCGTCCTGGAGGTCTGGATCCCTGGCTCGTAGTTTCCCATGCTTGTCATGGTAATCGATCTTCTCCCATTCTGTAGACATGGCCAAACTATCTCAGTTGGGACTGTTCTACTTCGGTCTGCAGGGGTTGGGTTTTTAGGCCTTAACGTATCGTCTGGTTGCGGACCATGTCTCTTCTTGTTACTTCAACCACCTTCCTCAGATACCTCATTTCTGAGGTTTGGGTCTGGCTTTTGTGGGTTGTAGTCATTGCCCATGACTCGCATCCATACGTCAAGACTGGGACATAGGTTGAGCGGTATACAGCCATCTTTGTCTTCTTACCAACTTCTCTTTTGCTGAGGAATCCTCGATTTATGGCTTGAAAAAGTCTCCCAGCTGCTGCTCTTCGGGTAGCCAACTCTTCTTTGATGCCTCTTTTCCGGTCTGTGACAGCTCCAAGGTATTTAAAGTTGTCGACCTGCTCCAGGACCTGTTTTCCCAGCTTAATCTGATGTCTTCTTTCCTCTCGTGATATCACCATGGTTTTTGTTTTCGAGCTGTTTATGATCATCCCTTTCTTCTCCAGCTCTTCCTTCCAGACTTGCAGGTTGGATTGAAGATGTGCCTCTGATTTAGCAATCAGGGCAACATCATCAGCAAATGCCAGCTCTGAAATACAGACCTGTCTTATCTTCCAACTATCACTGGGTGTTAGCTCTTGGTGATAATAAATTACTAATAGCCAATGGCATAAATGCTGCCATTTTGTTCATCGGGCACGGGGTACGTGTCAATGAAAGAGCTGACAGACTAGCTTCAAGAGCACCAATAAAAGGTGCATTGGCCATGGATAAGAAAGAAATACTGAGGGCAATTCATGTTCGTCTATTAGAAAATGACACTGCAATCGATGAATCATCAAGGCTAAGACTGCTGGAATTTGACATCAAACGTAAGACCAGCGGGGATGGACGTATGAGAGGACGCATCCGCCGTGTATACAACCAGTGTGGAACAGGAACAATTATCATTTATACCCTTCGACATTTGCTGCGGGAAACTGAGCACCTATGGGTTTGCCCGGAGTGCAATGACGTCGATTCTGATTAACAATAACAATAACAATCATCAGACACAGAAGAGCGGTGCTTTCATTAAACAATGTTCATAGTTGAAAACGCGGACTGGACTTGTTGTTATTCATTTTTTTAAAAATATTAAGACTCTAAAAACGAAAGATCTTATTAGGTAGTCCCAGAGCAGATATTGCCATAGGAGAGTGAAATGTTCGAGACTTCACCAGCATGGAGAGGAGGGGTGACCAGTTCCTGTTTTTGCTGCCTTTTCCTTTCCTAACTCAAGTCAGGTTCCCATTTACAGCTGGTTGTACCGGAGCGTGTCGATACAGTGAATCTAACCCGGCATCTTTGCCGCTAGAGACCAGCGATCTTACCACTCTGTCACTCGGACATTAAAAAAAAAATAACTGTTACATGTCAAGGGGGTAGGGGAGGTAAAGGATCCCGTTACACGCCCATTGAGGCATATTGGGAATATGGTGTTAGGCCCATATTTTCTTGACCATCGGCACACTAGGGGTGACTTAACCTTCCTAGAGTTGCTCGTGTACCCAATTCATGAGGCTGGGTCGACCCCGGAGTCGTTTGCAGTCTAACAAATCCCACCTCAACTGGGGATCGAACCATGGACCACTGAGCTAGGAAGCTAGTGCACTAACCACTGTGCAACCGCTTGACATTATCAAGCGATCCCCTAAAATTTCAATGTAAATCGAGTGACTGCGATCGACTTCTTGCCCACATCTGGTATCCAGGATTTCCTATGATAGATAAATCAATAAATATATTGATGGATATCCCTTGTACGAGTTATCCTGGTTCGTTGAAGTTCTGTTTTAGAAACAAATTCTCTATTTACTGTTATGTTATTGATTGGACCTCAACTAGTATCTCTGTCGCCCGCGCTCTCTCCATCTCTTTCTATGTCACCCTCTTTCAGCTGCAAGATTTCTCTGTCGCATATTTTATGACTTATCGACTTTGGGACACACATCTAAATCTTTATTATTCACACGAACAAGTAACCCGCCAAAAGAAGACAAGGGAAATAATTTTGTTGTGTTCTTCCTGCTGCAGTTTCTTTTTGTTTCTGCCGATGACGTCACTTATTCTTCTGATGTCATTTCATTCCATGTCAACTTCGTGGATTTTTGTAGTCAAACTAATCATGACTTATGGGCAATGTTCAGGGGTCAGTGGTCAATGGTCAGGGGTCAGTGGTCAATGCAACGTGAAAAATTGAAAGGCATGTGTGTTCTTTTAATGGATGTTTAATTTACCATTTACTGCGGAATGCGTGCCTTTTCCGTATTTACCCGAAAAGGTGGCGGGATTCTTGCATTGTTTATTACAGGAGGAATCCCTTAAACAATTAGCATATAGGGGATTCTTCTACAATCTATTAGACACTGTATCACGGCATGTGTGTGTTATTGGGCCTGTACTTGAGGGCAGGCAAGTTATGGAAGAGATGGAGCCTATAACAATATGCAGGTAATTCTGGGTTCTATATTTCATAGTTGTGTGTTGTGTCGTGCGGACGACTATCCTCAGCGATGCACTTTGTTTCCGTGCTTTGCAGTTCATGGTTTTTTTTAATCAACGTGCACTCTCGAAGTGAGGCGACAGTGCCATTCCAGGACTGCTTAGATCAAATCTTGGGATTGTCTGTCCCTTCTGTTACCTTTTTTTCCCCTTTCTTTCTTTCTTTCTTTCTTTCTTTCTTTCTTTCTTTCTTTCTTTCTTTCTTTCTTTCTTTCTTTCTTTCTTCCCTTTCTTTCTTTTTTCCTTTCGTCTTTTCTATTTTCCTTTCGTCTTTTCTTTTTTCCTTTCGTCTTTACTTTCTATCTATCATCTATCTATCTATCTATCTATCTATCTATCTATCTATCTATCTATCTATCTATCTATCTATCTATCTATCTATCTATCTATCTATCTATCTATCTATCTATCTATCTATCTATCTATCTATCTATCTATCTATCTATCTATCTATCTATCTATCTACCTATCTATCTATCTATCTATCTATCTATCTATCTATCTATCTATCTATCTATCTACCTACCTACCTACCTACCTACCTACCTACCTACCTACCTACCTACCTACCTACCTACCTACCTACCTACCTACCTACCTACCTACCTACCTACCTACCTACCTACCTACCTACCTACCTACCTACCTACCTACCTACCTACCTACCTACCTATCTACCTATCTATCTATCTATCTATCTATCTATCTATCTATCTATCTATCTATCTATCTATCTATCTATCTATCTATCTATCTATCTATCTATCTATCTATCTATCTGTCTGTCTGTCTGTCTATCTATCTGTCTGTCTGTCTATCTATCTATCTATCTATCTATCTATCTATCTATCTATCTATCTATCTATCTATCTATCTATCTATCTATCTATCTATCTATCTATCTATCTATCTATCTATCTATCTATCTATCTATCTATCTATCTATCTATCTATCTATCTATCTATCTATCTATCTATCTATCTATCTATCGATGTTACGAACATCTACTATTTTCTTATTGTCTTTAATAACTTACAAAAATCTGCTTGTGTTTTCTTGTACTGGGTTATGTTCTGCTTGTCTCACGTGCTCAATATATTTAGAAACATTGCCCCAGTCTCTCAACGAAATAACGGCCATCTTGTCTTTGTATTCACAGACCGGAACAGCTTCCTGAAATGCCGTTTAAGACATACGAAGACCTTGTTCAGAGCACCACCATTCGTACAGGTGCTCTCAACTTCGGATCTACGCAAGTAAGTTAGAATTTTAGATGCTCTTAATTTTAAAGATATAAATGGAATTTTAGAAGCCGGTAATTTTAAAGATATTAATGGAATTTTAGAATCCGGTAATTTTAAAGATATAAATGGAATTTTAGAATCCGGTAGTTTTAAAGATATAAATGGAATTTTCTTGTGACGCACTCTCCCTTCGGCAGGCGTGGTAGGTCTTAGCTGCCTTTAGGGAAGTAACCAGGTTTTATTTTTATGTTTATTTAGATTCTTATGTGTCCTGTCTAGCCTTCACTTTCTTTCCTTTCCCCGACGAAGACCTTGTGGCTGCAACGTTGGCTATTTTCTTTGTCTTTTCTCCTCGTAAGACGAATCACCTTTTTTTTATTTTTTTTTTTCATACCCATCCAAATGGAATTTTAGAAGCCCGTAATTTTAAAGACATAAATGGAATTTTAGAAGCCCGTAATTTTAAAGACATATAAATAGAACCTGAAGGCGACAAAATGAGTGAAGAGAGGTAGGCAGTAGATAAAGAAGGGCAGGAGAAGGAGATAAAGAAGAGGTGAAGGAGATGAACAAGAGGTGCACTTTAAAAAAAAGAAAAAGAAGAGAAAGTGAAGAAAATGAAGGAATAATGGAAGAAAAGTAATAACCAAAATACAAAGCGAGGAAAGAAGGAGACTTGGAAATAAGAACAGGAAAAGAATTAAATAAAGAGGAGAAATAGAGAGGATGGTGTAAAATGTGGTGGTTATTATGATTGTAGAATGGAGTAGTGTACTCTGATCATCATTGGACGGAAACTCGCAGGAAGTCAATGATGCAGGAACTGGTTTCCTTCTAAGGCTCCAGGAGGAGCAGGCCCTTAACTTGGTCAATTCAACCGACGCAGGATGGTGTAAATATGGAGTGAGAGTGTAGAGTGTTATTAACGCGAATGATGGAATGTTCGTATCTTGACCAATCTAAAGCACTCATTCACTCATGTCTATAAGGCACCAATGCAGACTGCTGGAATCTTTTCATACAGTTTATTCAGACGCACATACTGGGACAGAACGAATAGATCATAAGTACATGTTGACACATCAATCTTCAGGCATGAATAGTAGATCCCATGTCATGAAACATTCAAATATAATGGGTGGTACAAAACAGCATTCAATGTTGTTATACATTATGGCCGCATCCCCTATCTGACTGAACGCGTCAGTAAAGGCGGATCGGTAAACAAATGAAGAGTTCGATGGACGAACCTTCTTTCCCTTGCTAAGTTCTTAGGCTGCTTATATTCAATGTTTATATCATACTGTGAAACCACGATAAGGGGTTTTCATATAAATGAGATCTCCATGCAAATGTCCGAATAGTAAGATACACGACCCGTTCTCTGGACAGTGATCTATAATGATGACAGGAATACAAAAAGTGGCCTCCTTCCCTGAGCTTTCGCTCACTCGCCCAGCAGAAGAATAATCATCAGCCAAAGTTGATTCAAAACTTGAATAAGTATAACTTTCCAGAGTTACCATACAGTCCCTTTGTCAGAAGGTTACTTCATGAAGACATAAGCGCTGATGGAACCTGACATCTACAACAATGTCTAGTTAAACGACCAACGATGCACGAAAATACGTTGCTTCATCTAGGTCTAACCATAAGGAGATTGTCAAAAGGGAGTGGATTTACCTTGAGTCCGAATAGTACATAATACAGTACATGAGGAGAGTCTCTAACACTATAATCTTGTAGAAACACAATCTCCTACTGAAGAAATCACTTCATAAATCATTTTCCACTCTAGAAAGGACCAACCCTGGAAATGCGTGACCAGCCATTGTAGGCGGCAATATCGGAACTCATCACGACTTGCCAAGACAATCAATACCTCCGCTAGTGCGGCATAAAGAATATAGTCCTGCCTACACATACAAAATATACAATATAGGACTGAATCTACTTGCACTAATAATATGTAATACATATGAATTCAGGTCATAAACATTCTAAGAACGATCAATCTATTTTCTGGCTATGACAAATGATGAATGCCAAAATATAAGTATTCTTACGCCCGATCAATATCAAGGGAGATTATCCATATAATCAAACGTATAAATCAAACATGGATTATCTGTCATTTTTACAAAAGAAAGCATTTTCGTACCCAATTAAATACAACAATATATTTTCCATATTAAATAGACATATCGACATTTGTAATCTGTGCATTCAAAAATATGTATGCAACAGATTACCACCACCCCCCCCCCCGCACACCCCCCCCCCCGGGAAAAAAAAATGGTACTTTTTTTTTTTAAATACATCCAGGAGCAACATACAATAGGCTCACAACGCACGAATAACAATGCGCAGATGATAAGCATTCCAAACAAATGTAACGCCTAATGTAAGGCAAAGTCGTCATATAGCACGACCAATGAGAATCTATCTCAGGATTCAGAGAAAATTTTTCTCTGAGTATAAATATCTCCCGAGAGGTGTCACCAACGCATAACACAATACTGGCAATGCCACAATTTGTACAATAGTTCATCTTAGGTATCTTAACATTATGATAACCAATTAAGAAAAATATCAAAAACCTGCGGTGAATATACATCAATGCACCGCTAAGTAGTGATACAGACAATGTATGATATATTACATATAAGTACATACTTTAACATAGGAAAAACTGTAGTAAAGTCAGACATGTTAGAAATCTCAAAATCTGACAGTTAAGTGGAATCATGTGGGCATCTCGATAAGATATCCGCCATCACATTTTCTGAACCACGGATAGCTCGCACCGAAAAATGAAAAGGCTGAAGAGCAATCGCGTATCGCGTTGATCTCACGCTCTTCAGATTTTTAGTCTGAATAGCTGTAAGAGCTTTCTGGTCAGTCTCCACAATAAAATGCGCGCCAAGAAAAAATCTTTGAAGTTTAAGGATTGACCCAGACCATAGCCAATAATTCACGGTCTAGGACCGAGTAATTTCTCTCTGCGGCATTAAGTTTTCGAGAAATATACATCACTGGATGCAGAGTTCCAGAGTACTCTTGCATTAGTGCCGCTCCAATCCCAGTGGCTGAAGCGTCACTACGAAGAATAAATGTCTTATCTTTAGTAGGTAACACCAAGATAGGTGAAGTAGAAAACATCGTTTTAACCTTATCCAAAGAGGATTGACATTCTTGAGTCCAATTGACTATATTAGGAGACCCTTTCTTTAACAAAGAAGAAAGAGGTGACATAATTGAGGACAGATTCGGAATGAATCGTCCATAAAATTGTATGAGACCTAAGAGACTTCGCACTTGCTTTTTAGTCTTAGGCATAGAAATGTTAAGTATCTTACTTGTATTATGGTCTTCCGTTTTTAGAAACCCATGACCAACACGGTGACCTAAGAAAAATATTTCGCTAAAACCAATACGCGCTTTCGATGGTTTCGCTGTCAGGTTATGCTCGCGTAAGATAGACAATAGTTCATTTATCCCATTATAGTGATCGTTCCAAGTATCACTGAAAAGACAGATGTCATCAAGATATGCAATGACATCTGAGCGATGAGATAGGATTCGACGCATCATGCGTACGAATGTCGCTGGGGCATTCATAAGGCCGAAAGGCATGAAATTCCATTGGAATAGACCCCTTGGCGTCGAAAAAGCAGTAAACGGTTTGGCGTGTTCGGATAGTGGAACTTGCCAATATCCCTTAGATAAATCGAGTTTAGTAAAGAAATGAGAATTCGATAGTCTAGTAAGTAGCTCTTCAAGTAAAGGCATAGGTTCAGCATCAAATTTCGTCACTTGGTTCAATTTGCGATAATCAACGCAAAGACGTATGTTGTTGTCTTTTTTCCCACGATAACCATCGGTGAAGAATATGCTGATGTGGATGGTTCAATTATTTCCAACTCTATCATTTCATCCAACTCTTTTTCTACCTGTGCTTGAAAATGTATCGGGATAGGATACGGTCTGACTCTTATAGGATTATGGTCAGTAAGAATAATGTCGTGTTCAATGACATTAGTTCGACCAGGAATGTCAGTAAGGACATCCTGAAATTGTTGTAACATAGCAGAAACCTGTTTCTGTTCTCCTGGAGATAATGCGGGAGAAATCGCAACATCTTTCCATGACTCATTAGAATGAAGCGGAATCATTGGAAAAGGGAGATTCACATCTGAGAAACTCGTTTCCTCATCCTGTATTACTGACAGTGATGAGTAATGTCCATGTGGGACTGGTGAATCGTCCGTTGCCTGGAAAACAGGTTGTAAATAATCCGGACGTTCGTGGAATTCCGTGAGCATGTTGATGTGGAAGGTCTTATGCTTCCCATCAGTATCGACAATATAGTCGACATCGGAAACTTTTGATATTACATCGTACGGACCTGTCCAAGAAATAAGGAGTCTGTTTTCTCTACAAGGTAGCAGGACCAATACTTTGTCACCTGGACAGAGTTGTCGCAAACGTCTGGTCTTATTGGCAAATTGCCTTGCCTTCTGTTTCGCAAATTCAGAAGAAGCAGTTGCCAATTTGCATGCTTCAATAATCTTGTGTCTAAGTGCAATGACATATTCATAAGAGGATTTTGTGTCATCGACAATATTATCAGCAGTTATGAGATCATGAAGTAGAGACATAGGACCTCGCGGTTTCGCGCCAAAGACAAGTTCAAAGGGAGAAAATCCTGTATGTTCATTGGCGACCTCTCTGTATGCAAAGAGAGCCGCGGGTAAAACCCTGTCCCAATCCTGAGGATGATCCTTAGTTATCTTACCTAATAGGTTTTTCAGAGTTCTATTAAGACGCTCTACCATGCTATTGGACATAGGATGATAAATACTACTCAGAGATCTTTCTATCTTAAGAGTTGACATCACTTGAGACATGGTATCCGATACGAGTTGGGTACCATGGTCTGACAATATTTCTCCCGGAAATCCCAGACGAGAGAATATAAGCCAAAGAGCATCTACAATATCAGCAGTAGTTATGCTCTTCATAGGGATAGCCTCTGGCCAACGTGTGCACATATCAACACACGTCAAGATATATTGGTGTCCTCTAGCAGACTTTGTCTTAAATGGACCAATGATGTCTATCGCCATTTTTTGAAATGGTCGAATTGGAATATCTGCAGCCTGAATAGGTGCAGCATGGCGTGGACCTTTGGATTTAACTTCCTGACATACCCTACAGGATCGACAATAGATCTGTATGTCCTTGTTTACAAACGGCCAAAAGAAAGACGCAAGAACTCTAGATTTAGTACGGGAAAAACCCATATGCCCAGCACACTGAGAATCATGAGCGTGCTGTAAGATTTTAACTCTCATATTTTTGGGCACAAGAATTTGAGAATGAATGGACTTAGCGGAGTCTTGTACCATACATACAAGTACCCCATTCTTCATCGTAATCCAAGATTTACGATTCGTGTCCTTATTCGGATCACCTTCTTTTGCTAGAGTAAAGAATTTCTTTAGAGTAGGATCATCTTCCTGCTGTTTTATAAAGGAATCATGCGAAATATCCAAGGGATCACCTTGGTTCTGGTCATCATTATCTCCAGAAGGCGAAGATTGCGGCATGTTTAGAGCTTGAGCTCTAGTGACTACAGCATTTGCAGTATGCATATTATCACTCTCCCACTCGGCAATTTGTTGCGGAGTGCATTCTTTCGCACCATGAATGCGACCGACGATAAGATCAGCGATCGGATTCGGCAGAAGACATGCGTGCACATCTCCTGTAAAAAAGGGAGTAGAAATGTTGATAATGGCAGTGGAGTACTTCTCCAATGTGCCACCAAATGTTATGCGTTTGATTATTTTGCCAGTCTTATCAAGGGATTTCCCTTGTGTAATAAAGTAATCTAATGTAGACATCCTGTCTTATTAAATCAGAAACCTGAAAAAGTAAATAAATTACCTTATTTCACTTTCATGGGAGACAAGTCTATACTATAGACTTAGTCTTAGTGAAAACCTTGTATGGTTATTTTGTTTATAATATAACCAATGATAACTTGAGTACCTGTGGAAAACAATAACTGTATATCCCAAACACTGTGGGAGACAAGCCTTACAAAGGTCTTGTATACTTCCTTAATGTAATCAATGATCACTTGAGTACCTGTGGAAAATAATATTTTCTATCCCAATCACTATGGGAGACAAACCTTACAAAGGTCTTGTACACTTTCTTAGTGTAATCAATGATCATAAGTACTGGTCTGTACTATAATATAAGTGTATTCAACTATACCTCATATATCATATGTCAACTCAAGACATTACAAAGGACAAACAAGAAAAGACAATATGAAAACATTTGCAGAAATCAAATTAAATTAAATAGGAAAAATCAAAGAAAATGATCACAGAATCTGTGATGATAACTGCAATAGGATAACAAGACAAATAACGCCACAGTGTATAAATATAAATTGTGTATAGAAATCAAAAATAGAAAAGGGTAGACCAACAAATTACAAACAAATCAAAACAAACTAAAGAACAGAGGAATATTACAAAAACAACAATGAGTACAGTCTTCACAGCTAACACTAATAGCAACAGCTGTCGCAGCAAATTTTCAATCAAGAAAATTGCACCTATAGAAACGCACACATCTGACCCTCTAATACGTGGGATACTCTGTTGTGTGACACCGCCCAACCAAAACAACAACCCGCAGAGTGCAAACAAATATCACATATAAACATGTAAACATAAATAGCATAAATGCATATAATATTATCAAATAGTATGGCAATGTGATGTGTTGCAGAGAGGGCTTAGCTTTTAATAAAATAGCTTGCAACTTTATTAAATAATAGGTTTGTTTCTAAACTATTACAGTGTTCAATTTTCTTCAAGCACACTAGAAGATCCACCGATGAAATCTATGCGCCTTTATGTCAACAATACTGTAACAGCAAAACAGTTTATGGCCTTCAAAGTATTCAACTGTGTATGTCTCCTTGACATAGACAATGTCTGTACCACAAAATGTCACCAAGCGCTGACCTGTGAAAGAATGTCAACAATACTGCAATTCTTCTTGAGCAGGCCAAACAATCATTTCTTTGTAACCCTGACTGTACGCTGAAGAATGTCAACAAGCACTGACCCAGATACTGTATACGTTTGAACAGAACAGGTCAAGCTGACATCGACTGTATAGCTGTCCTACTGGTGTTGATGTGGTCAAACAAACGTTCTTGTAACTGTAAATGACTCTCAATAACAAGACTGCGAAGGCTGGACCCAGGAATCTGGCTCACCACTGTAAAATGTGGTGGTTATTATGATTGTAGAATGAAGTAGTGTACTCTGATCATCACTGGACGGAAACTCGCAGGAAGTCAATGATGCAGGAACTGGTTTCCTTCTAAGGCTCCAGGAGGAGCAGGCCCTTAACTTGGTCAATTCAACCGACGCAGGATGGTGTAAATATGGAGTGAGAGTGTAGAGTGTTATTAACGCGAATGATGGAATGTTCGTATCTTGACCAATCTAAAGCACTCATTCACTCATGTCTATAAGGCACCAATGCAGACTGCTGGAATCTTTTCATACAGTTTATTCAGACGCACATACTGGGACAGAACGAATAGATCATAAGTACATGTTGACACATCAATCTTCAGGCATGAATAGTAGATCCCATGTCATGGAACATTCAAATATAATGGGTGGTACAAAACAGCATTCAATGTTGTTATACATTATGGCCGCATCCCCTATCTGACTGAACGCGTCAGTAAAGGCGGATCGGTAAACAAATGAAGAGTTCGATGGACGAACCTTCTTTCCCTTGCTAAGTTCTTAGGTTGCTTATATTCAATGTTTATATCATACTGTGAAACCACGATAAGGGGTTTTCATATAAATGAGATCTCCATGCCACTGTCCGAATAGTAAGATACACGACCCGTTCTCTGGACAGTGATCTATAATGATGACAGGAATACAAAAAATGGCCTCCTTCCCTGAGCTTTCGCTCACTCGCCCAGCAGAAGAATAATCATCAGCCAAAGTTGATTCAAAACTTGAATAAGTATAACTTTCCAGAGTTACCATACAGTCCCTTTGTCAGAAGGTTACTTCATGAAGACATAAGCGCTGATGGAACCTGTCATCTACAACAATGTCTAGTTAAACGACCAACGATGCACGAAAATACGTTGCTTCATCTAGGTCTAACCATAAGGAGATCGTCAAAAGGGAGTGGATTTACCTTGAGTCCGAATAGTACATAATACAGTACACGAGGAGAGTCTCTAACACTATAATCTTGTAGAAACACAATCTCCTACTGAAGAAATCACTTCATAAATCATTTTACACTCTAGAAAGGACCAACCCTGGAAATGCGTGACCAGCCATTGTAGGCGGCAATATCGGAACTCATCACGACTTGCCAAGACAACCAATACCTCCGCTAGTGCGGCATAAAGAATATAGTCCTGCCTACCCATACAAAATATACAATATAGGACTGAATCTACTTGCACTAATAATATGTAATACATATGAATTCAGGTCATAAACATTCTAAGAACGATCAATCTATTTTCTGGCTATGACAAATGATGAATGCCAAAATATAAGTATTCTTACGCCCGATCAATATCAAGGGAGATTATCCATATAATCAAACGTATAAATCAAACATGGATTATCTGTCATTTTTACTAAAGAAAGCATTTTCGTACCCAATTAAATACAACAATATATTTTCCATATTAAATAGACATATCGACATTTGTAATCTGTGCATTCAAAAATATGTATGCAACAGATGGCATAAAGGATGAAATGTAGGGCAAAAGGAGACGAAAAGGAATACATAGAACAAAAAGAAATTGTAAAGGCAGAAGTTGCAGCATGAATTAGAAATAGTTGTATTTCTATTATTATTGTGATTGCTGGTATTATTATTTGTAATATTATTATTAGCAGTAGTAGTTAATGTAGTAGTAACAACAGCAGTAACAAAAGTAGTGGTAGTAATCACTTTCATATGTTTCAGAACATGCTGAGAACCAGTCGAAGTGAGACTCTCCGATCACTATGGACGAAGATGAGTGCCCAGAATACGTGGGTCGGGACCTACGATGAGGTATCTACAGCATAGATTAGTGTTTCTCAACCTTACGAACCCCTCAAATAATTTTCCACGGACAGAGGAACCCCTACGACGCAATTCAATTGTCATAAAATTGTTGCAAGGAAATATATTAGTAAAGAGATGTTATCTATATATTATACACTGACGGACACACGTACACATACACGCACTCACGCACGCACACACACACACACACACACACACACACATATATAAGCTGGGATTTCTTAAAAAATCTAAATCGATTAATATAATTTCTTTCATTGAATGTTAATCTATCAATTTAGAACAATTTGTTAAATTATAAAAATCAAAAGAAACATTTTTTTTTACATCACAAAGGAATTTATTTTTTTGCTTGTTATATAAGGCAATATTGTCCTGAAAATATAATGAAAATCCTAAAAAGTTACAACCAAACAATATACTATTATTTACCATACTTGCCTCATTCCACATCACAAACCTCTAACATAGCAAATGCTCTCGCATTTAAGCAAAAAACATAAAAATTTGCTAAAAATGGAATAATCGATTAAAATGTGTTTATCACTTAATAACCGACTGAAAGAATTTTAACCGATTAATCAATTAATTATTCGTTAAGGATCTCATCCCTTATATATATATATATATATATATATATATATATATATATATATATATATATATATATATATATATATATATATATAGATATAGGTATATATATATATATATATATATATATAGATATATATAGATATATATATATAGATATGTATATATATATATATATCAGGAAAAACCCATAGGTGCTAAGTTTCCCTCAGTTTATGTCGAAGAGTGTGAATGCTAACTTTTCCTCTAGTTCGCTGGTTGTATACAAGACGGATGTATTCTCTCATATATCCTTCCTTGCTAGCCTTACCAGACGTACGAAATTCCAACAGTTTTAACTTTGATGATTCATCTATTGCAGTATCGTTAGGCAATCATTAATTGTTCTTAGTATCTCTCCCTAATCCATATCCAATGTCCCCATTGTGGGTGCTCTTGATGCTAGTCTGTCAGCTCTCTCATTACCGCGTACCCCTGCATGACCAGGACAATAGATCCACACCAGCTCCTGCAGATTCAAAGCTTCTATAAATGTTTTCCATTCGTGCCGTAGCCAACCATTTTGAACTTTTCGAAGCATAGACTGAGAGTATGACACAATGACTGCAGGCCTTGTTAGGATTGACTTTGAAGCCAGTTTCATCGCACCATGTAAACACTTGCTGAAGTGTCCAATGTATTATATTAACCATTTCCTGTCGGTCAAAGCCAGTTCTGTAACTGAGTATATCATCAGCAAAAGTCAATGTTCTTCCCAACCCAGTTGGCTGACTGATGGCTACATTTACTGTGTAGATATTAAACAAAATTCCAACCAACGTCCTTTTCAGGACGAACGAGGAAGAAGAAAACAAAATTCAGCCAGCACCTTAATGACATCTCCCGGTAAAAATCCACACCAGTTGCCATTCACTTTAATGGTCCTGACAACCAAGGTCTCATCGACATCCAGGTCACGGCGATCAGATCCTGCTCCTCTGACACTGCTAGCCAAGTCCAGCTTGAGAAACGTCTCATCTATCGTATGAGGTGTCTCAAACCAGGTGGTCTTAACACCCAACACTACTTTGTCTGAGGCGACTCTTTTCACTCTTATTCAGTTTTTCTATTTCTCCGTTGCTCATTTTTATATTTATTTAGATTATTATATGTCCTATCTAGCCCTAACTTTCTTTCCTTTCCTTAACGAAGGTCTTGTAGCCGCAACGTTGGCTATTTTCTTTGTCTTTTGTCCTCGTAAGACGAAACACCCTTTTTCGATTTTTTTATACCCATCCAGATATTAAACAACACCGGTGATAGTGGAGAACCCTGGGGTAGTCCGGGAAAATGCACATTGCGCCTGATGTTCCTGTTCCCAAGCGTAATTCCACTGGTCTCTCAGTTAAGGCAGCTGCTATCCATCTTGTTAGCCAAGTGCTAACACCGCAAGACATTACAGTTCATTCGTGTTTCAAAGTTCACAATGTTATAAGCATCCTCTAGGTCAATTGCTACAGCAACGGTTTTACGTTCACCCTGGAACCACTCGTACACATCATAAGCAAAAGTTCCAACGTTACCGCATGTTACATTCATGGGCCTATAGTTTCCGAGGGTATCAGGAAGGATCTGTGCATTTTCAAGGTGATTCATTATTTGTCCTGCTACTATCTTTTCTAGTAGTTTACCGTAGACATTCTGTAGTGTGATAATTCTATCGCTGCTGAGAAGTGTGGGGTCTTTACCAGGTTTAGGAAGTGGCCGTAGGTAACTATGTAGCCAGTCTTCCGGCACCTCAGCATGCTGTATACTGGTGTTTAAATCATTCACCACATTCACAATGTTTGTTTAGTCGAGCTGTTTTATGTGGTGATACTGTACACCATCAGGACCCGGGGCAGAGCTTCTATGGTTTCTAAAGTGTACACAACGTTTTCTTCAGATATGAGGTTGAGATATATCTCCCCTCTTATGTCGCTTTCCAACTCACGATCTTTAATGTCTTGGCGGGCAGCTTTATCGCCTTTATCTGTCTGAGTAATATACTGCTTGAGTAATGCATGTCTCTTTTTGGCATCGGTCCTCAGGCTTATTTCTGTTGGGCTGAGAATATTAGGAAATGGTTGAATTGTTCATTTCCTACTCATTCTGCGATGTAAGGAACAGAATTTCTGTAGTGT
This sequence comes from Oreohelix idahoensis, assembly GCA_024509875.1. Taxonomy (NCBI): domain Eukaryota; kingdom Metazoa; phylum Mollusca; class Gastropoda; order Stylommatophora; family Oreohelicidae; genus Oreohelix; species Oreohelix idahoensis. The sequence goes on from JAMPIV010000688.1 coordinate 87,185, forward strand.
TTTGTCAGTGTCCACCTGTGTCACATAGGCCTCCTACACTGTGTCCTTGGCTCCTCTTGCCAAGCCCTTGAAATTATTGATGGCTCTTTGCTTTTTCTCTTTAAAATTTTCCACCTCTTCATCACTCATTGTCCTTCTCTTTCGTGCTGTCCGCCATGACTTTGTCGCTCTTTCCTTTTCCAGCCATGTTGTCTCTACTTACTCATTCCACCAGGGTGATTGTGTAACAGGGTGTGCGAGTTGTCTTTTGTTTCGCACTTTGACACAATGCGTGCATAGGGTTACTACTGTCATATGGGCCTCTATGATACTGGAAAGTTTGTTTCAATTTCCTGTGTCTGGTGGTCTTTCCCTTATCAGTGAGTACTACACAGGGTAAATGATCGCTTTCTTGAGCTTGCAGTACATCCCAACGTGCAAAGGTGACGGCAGCATTAGAAATCAATGTCTGATCTATGACACCATCAGTGTCCCCTGGTCTAGATGCCAATCATGTTGGGCGTCCATCATTTAAAATAGATAGGTTTGAGCTCAATAAAGCTTGGCTCAAGGCAACAACCTTTTATCCGCGGACTTCCCCCACTTCATAGATCTATCGTTAAAATCACCGGCAATTAAGCATTTCTTGTTGGGTTCTTCGGACAATTTAGACAGGAACTTCCAGCTACCCTCTTCCGGAAGGCGATCCACATGGGCATGTAAATTGAAAACTTGCCATTCTTGACCGATTATGTGCAGTACAAGCCCCAGCAATTCTGCATCCTCATTCGAATGGAAACTTGTATCTAGCTATCCATGAGGGAGTTCATTTTTCACATACATCACGTGCCGTCGTCTGCCAATCCCACACGGATTTGTGTAACATCTGTAACCTGGGCAATTGACAGTATTCACTTTTAACGTGGTCTCCTGGATCATTAGTATATCAAAATCATAGATGATTGTTTGTATAATGGCTGCCCGTTGGTAGGCGTTTCGACAATTCCCATACGTATGTTTTTCAAAAAGAAACTGTCCTTTATCTGTCTTGTTTTTCTTTTACCAGCTCTTCCTTTTCTCTCTCTCCTTTTCTCTATTTTGACATAGTCTGACTGATTATTTCGTTTAGATTGTAGCTGTACATGCACACTGAGTTCACAGAAGTGACAAGTCAGTAGCGTTTGCTTCATCATCATTATTATTATCATCAATATTATCATCATCATCATCATCATCATCACCACCATCACTATCATCATCATCATCATCACCATCATCGTGACGATATTTGTTGGTGTCCTTTTACATTTTTTTTTCTCTCCTACATTATCCTTTTATTTCTTAATTTTTCGCACATGAATTCGTCCCATTTACACTCCCTAAATTGCTATACTCTTTCTCACACTGTATAATGTTATTTCACGGGTAATTGACTATCTTGAGGATTAACTGCAATCGCTTAAGTGGTCGCGCCAGCTTGAATGCAGACGGTAAACGTGAAAGTAATGGTTAACTTTGACGTAACTCATTTCCGACCCAGACGGAGCAGGCGAGTGACCATCTGTGCTTCGTGGCTGGTCACTACGTCCCCCGACACCTTTGCGGGAGGGGACAAAGGAAGCCATATTGTCTGTCTGAGGGAGCCGCCTGTGGTCCGGGTACGTCAGGGATTATCTGTCTGGCGGAAGATTTGAGTACGCGTGATAATCACTATCATTTTCGTCCAGGCATTATCGGCGTCTTTATTATCCGATAAAACATATCTGGAGAGACATTATAAGCAATGTAATCATTAGGGATGAGATCACAGATGTGTTGGCAAGTCTGTGTAATAACAACGGAAGTAACCATGCCATATTTGAAAGATGGGTCATGGGTTTAAATTTTAGCGTGATAACTTTAAACACGCGAGGAAGAATTAAAAGTAACACCTCGACCTTCTAGTTCTAAGAGCAAAATTGGTTCAACCGAGAGCAGGAAATAAACAATAGCTCTGATTGGAACATTTGTCGGATACACAATGTGGAAGCTTGGAGAAAGAAATGAGAATATAACCTAGAAAATTCGGAGACGAAGACAGACTGCATTACAACGTCAAAAGAACAACTCCAGGAGCCAAAGAAGAATCGGACAGAATTCCAAATTATATAGGACAGGACCGAAGTATTTGGGCACCTTTGAAACTTAAAAGAAAACCCGCATTTTTAAATACCAAGACTGTATACCTAGGAATCAAAGCAGCCGTCATAATAAGGATTCTAAATTTACCACCAGACCAAGTGTTCGAAGCATTTAATATAAGTTGCTGTGTCCATTCATCTGTGCCAGGAGATTGTAGATCCCAAGTTGGGGTGAGTTGTACAGATTTTTACAATGTAAATTTGACATATTTCTCTTGCTAAGTGATTATACAAGTCATACAAGGCTGACAACCTCAATATATGAAAATAGTATATTCATAAACCACTACAGTAAGCGCTGGTGATTGCTTCATGCTAGTTCGTACAGAAAACCGAAAGCAGAAGTAATCCCAGACTCCGAATGGAGCATTGAGGAGTGATGATTACATCACATGTGCATAGTGTTTATATTTTCAAGTTTGAGTTATATGTAAACTTCAGGCACAAGCCACTCGGGCTGTCTTGACACATTGTCCCCATTAAATTAACCAGAAGAATAACGGTGATTTCTAATCTTATTCCGTGAGTTATGCTGTACATGCTCGGGGACAATATCTCAGAGAGGCAAAACTGGTGGGTGGACAGCGTGAAAAGGCGCCTGTTTAATCTTCCGACCACAATGTACTTAGCAGAGGTATTTGTTCTTTTATTGTCTGTAAAGTTCGTGGTACGAGATCAGTTGGTAGCAAGAGTTTCTACGTCACTAGTTTGTAATTCAAGAGCTGGGATTCGACACTAACCACCTACATTGGACGAGTTGTGTAGAGAAGTGACCTCCTCACAACAGACTTGACGAAACACCTTCGGCAGTACTCAGTCATTTGAAGAGCTAAGTGTTTATTAAAAGGCGAACGCAACGGACTTTTATAATTCCCCTAACAAGTCTCCATGAAGACACTTTTTATGTAAATTTCACCTATCATTCATATTTATTTTAAACTGTTAAAGAATAATTGATTATTAAATTTGTTACGTGTTATTTTACAAATTCATAGTTGATTCAATTATTATAGTTATGAGAGCGTACGTATATATCAGACTCTTTAATACATATTTACATCTGTAGAGCCAATAAATAATAATAAGGGATTTCGCTGAATTAACTCAACTGGGGGCTTGAACGAGCTAATTATTGCATAACCCATATTCCCGAAAGGCGGCGGGTCAGACACTAAAGTGAACATTGCTCCGCCTCATGCAGCATTGTTCTTGACATCTTAAATATATTGTGAATAATACCTTGAGGCAGAAGCATCATTATCCTTCTACCTACAACTCTGCCAAGGGAAATCTTGTGAGAAGGTAGACGTCCTTGAAGACCCATATCAGATACTCTAAGTTTTGGCCACTGTTGGACCACTACTGCAGAGCAAAGGGAAGGCAACCCGTGACAATCATCATCATTATCATCACCATCATCATCGCCATCATCATCATCACCAACATCGTCAACAGCGTCATTATTTTCCTTAGTTCTCCTTACGGAGCATGGAGATATCACTTTAGCTGGTACTCTTGCAGAAAGCCTGCACCAAGCTGTCACATGCTCCTGCAGCGGTGGGCTTCTGTGGCAGTTTGTTTACATAATGAAGTTGCCAGCCCTATGCACAACCTCATATTAATCGACATACCAGAAGGTGTAGTAGTAGTATTAGTAGTAGTAGTAGTAGTAGTAGTAGTAGTAGTAGTAGTAGTAGTAGTAGTAGTAGTAGTAGTAGTAGTAGTAGTAGTAGTAGTAGTAGTAGTTAGTAGTAGTAGTTGTTGTATTAGTTAGTTAGTAGTAGTAGTAGTAGTAGTAGTAGTAGTAGTAGTAGTAGTAGTAGTAGTAGTAGTAGTAGTAGTAGTAGTAGTAGTAGTAGTAGTAGTAGTAGTAGTAGTAGTATTAGAAGTAGTAGTAGTAGTAGTAGTAGTAGTAGTAGTAGTAGTAGTAGTAGTAGTAGTAGTAGTAGTAGTAGTAGTAGTAGTAGTAGTAGTAGTAGTAGTATAGTAGTAGTAGTAGTAGTAGTAGTAGTAGTAGTAGTAGTAGTAGTAGTAGTAGTAGTAGTAGTAGTAGTAGTAGTAGTAGTAGTAGTAGTAGTAGTAGTAGTAGTAGTAGTAGTAGTAGTAGTAGTAGTAGTAGTAGTAGTTATCTTTCTTTGTTTATCATAGACCTCTTACACGATATTAAAATCAAGAAAGCACACAGCAAGAAGGGAGCAACGAATAGTAATACTGCACCCTTCCATGCATGTCGTAAAAAGTGACTAAGGAGGGTTGGGCATGGAGATAGTTACGCAAAAACTTCATCAAGCAAAGTGGACCAGTGTGGAACTGGTGACAAGAACCACACAAGTGCCAGTGGAACAAGTGATAAGAAGAAGACGCTGGCGATAAATAAGACACACACTGAGGACACCTGTTGATAGCATTACAAGGCAGTCCTTGTTTTTGTATCCCTAGGGAAAGAGAGGCAAAGAAAGACAAAAAACAGACGGAGAACTGGAGACAGAAGGAAAAATTATTAGGAAGATGCGGAAGGAGCTTGAGGGACAGGATCTAGCCTGTGTTTGTTGAAGGCCTAAGATCTTTGGGGAGCTAAAGGGTATTGAATGATTGACGACGCTACTTCATGCAGGAAAGCAATGAAGTCAGTTCTTTTATCTGCAGTAGATACCTTTGCTGATTTTGTTCAGCTGCAGTCAGCCAAGAGAACATCGCAAGGTACACTCGAAACATTCCACCATCATCATTAACTGTTATTTTTAACGTAATTGATTTACACTGATCTGTATCATGTGTTGATAATTCATTTACATAATTTTGTTATATCTTTGCTCAGTAAACAGTACTTTGTCTTTTTTTTTTAATTATTACATAGAACTTCTCATTATTGGAGCAGCCGCTTTATTGGACCAGTATATTTATTCCCGATATATCACAATTAATCGGAATTTAATGTATGTACAGTTTCCCCCAAAGTAAGCAAATCTGATTGGTTGTTTGTCTCTTGCAGGGTGTTAGTCGAGTGGCGTCCTCTAACGGCAACTTCGTCATGATAATGGAAACAGCCAGCGCTGAGTATGCTGCCAGAAGGAATTGTCAGCTGATGATCTACGGAGAGAGCCTCTTTCCAAATTCCATGGCGTTTGCTGTGCAGAAGGGATCTTACTGGAAGTAAGAACACAATTTACTGCCCATCTTTTGGCTGTTGGGAAATTGTCACTAATAAAAGTTATTTTTCTATGTATTACCTCGTACTTCTGGAACAATATTCAGATCTCAAGGTGCACTGGCCACAACAGACTGAGATACCATCTATTCAACAAGCTAAAGATCAGTGTAACTGTGGCATTGATAAAATGACTGCTGAACATCTGCTTCAAAGTTGCCCAACATATGAGGAACAGAGAAAGCGCATATGTCCGACACCAGTACCATTCGTGGAAAAGGTCTACGGAGATTCAAATAGCCTCAAACTGACTACTGCTTTCTTTGAAAACATTCAAGTAGACGTCTGAGAGTGTACGAAGAAGAAGATCTTAAGGTAAAGGTAGTCTCACACAGGGGCGTACTTAAGTATTTGGCATCTGGGAGGATCTTTCCTTTGGAATCACAACTAACAAACACCCCCCCCCCCCCCCCCCCCCCCCCCCCACAAAAAAAAAAAAACAAAAAAAAAAATCAGACGAATAAACATAAAAATATATCATGCTTGCAAATGGGATTTTAAACAGTACAGTACTGTCACAACAGTGTCCGATAGATCCCCCTACCTGGCTGCATTTCCCCCCCCCCCCCCCCCCCCCCCCCCCCCAACCAGCACCTCATTAATATAGCAATAATAGGGGAATGAATGGTTAAAGCCTTTAAATATACTAGGCTTCAGCTTTAAGAGGTGGAATGATCTTTTTTCTTCCTTTCTGTCTATGTCTTCGCGAACTCGCAACGGAGTCAGGTACCCACATTAACACCTGGGTAGACGTGAGGCGACCTGGTTTCGAACCAGATCCATTTACCCATAGAAGCAAGCGCTGTAACTACTTTGCCACCCAAGTTCTATTCAAATAATTAAAAAAAATTAAAATTGTTAATTGTTGCACAATGATTCCTACCAATATCACTAACACGATTATTGCCACAGTCATCACAATAATTATTGTTCTTAAATTGAGGAATCCTCTTCAGCCCCTTCATGGTTTATAATTAAAATATCATCATCATCTCATCTCAGCCCGTAACCCGTCATGGGTCGTAGGGGTGCCATGGTGGAAGCATCAGCAGACAGGGTCCTCCACTGCTCTCTATCCTCAGCAATGCGTACAAGTGTGGAAAAACCGTGTCCTGCCCATTCTTTGATGTTATCAGCCCAGGATTTTCTCTGCCTTCCTCTTCTCCGTTTACCTTCGACTGTCCCCTGAAGGATCGTTTTCGAAAGGGAGTCATGACGAGTTACATGCCCAAATCAGGCAAGCTTTCGATGTTTCACTATTGACAAAAGTGGTTCTTGGTGGCCTGCATAGGTGTTTATCTTCTCTCTAACATAGACATTTGTTTTGTGCTCTTTATAGCAAATGCGCAAAATTCTTCTATAACATTTATGCTCGAAAGCCTGAATCCTTCGCTCCGTATCTGCAGTGAGTGTCCAGCTCTCACACCCATACAAGAGAATAGATAATACAAGTGATTTGTATAATTTGATCTTCACAGGAAAACTGATGTTACTTTTCCAGATCACATTCAACTTTGTCATGGCAGCTGAGGCCATCTCAAGTCTTGTCTTGATTTCTTTACTTGATCTTCCATCACTACATATAGTGGACCCGAGATATTTAAAGGTGTTAACTTCTTCTAACGTTTGCCCATTTAACGTAATGTTGGTCGGAACATGTTTCTTATGGCTATTCACCAATATCTTGCTTTTTTCTATATTAATTTCCATCCCATACGTTCTTGTTACTTTCTCCAGTCTAGAGGTAAGGTCTTGAAGTTCTGATTCTGATCCAGCTATCAGATCAATATCATCAGCAAAAACGTAGGTTGCACAGAGGTCGGCCTCCAATCGATATGGTTGATTTATAATCGTAGAGAGCCTCCTGCATAATATGTTCTAGATAAATATTAAAGAGCACTGGGGACAGGATACATCCCTGCCGAACTCCTACAGTTGTTTTGAAAAATTCTCCAATGTCGTTGCTTGCAAAAACAGCACTGCTTGCGTCCTTGTATAGTGCTTCAATGATATCTATGATGTTGGTATCAAAATTGAATTTTCTCATTACTTGCCATAAGCCTTCATGCCAGACTCGATCGAAGGCTTTTGTGAAATCGATGAAGTTATGGTATAAATCGTGTTGATGTTGGAGATGTTTTTCGATAAGTACTCTAATATTGAAGATTTGTTCTGAGGTACTTCTTTTTGGTCTAAAGCCAGCCTGTTCCTCTGACAAGATTTCTTCTGATTTCTGTTTTATTCTGTTCAAAAGTATCCTTAACATCACCTTACTTGGATGACTAATAAGGCTAATGGTTCTGTAGTTCTTGCACATTTTTAGATTTCCTTTCTTTGGAAGCGTATTACTAATGACTGCGTCCCATTCTTTTGGCCATTTTTTTTTGTACTCCATATCTTCTGGCAAATTGTTGTCATGATTTTTACTATATCTGGTCCTCCATATTTCAAGAGCTCTGCTGGGATATTATCCACACCCGGTGACTTCCCTCCTTTCATCGAACATATAGCCTCTTCCACTTCTTCCCGTAATATTGCTGCATTTCCGAGTTCCCTGTTTTCGCACTTAATGTTGTTTATTTAATATGCCTAAGTCAGTGTCAAGTTTACAGTTATATAATTCTTTACAATATTCTGTCCACCTTCTCATTACAGCTGTTTTTTTCATTGAGCAGAGCCCCATTGCTATCTTCTATGACAGTTACCCTGGGCTGTTGGGGTTTTGATAGTTTTCTTAATGTGTCAAAAGCTGCCTTGCTGTTACCTTTTATTAGCCCCGTATTAATGGACTCACATTGATCAGCTACCCATTTTTCTTTGGCCTGTTTCATTTTCTTCCTAATATTTTTTATTCACCATACTGTATTGCCATGCTGCTTCAGGAACCTCTTTCTTAACCTTTTTTCATTTCCCGCCGTGTATCACATAACTTCAGAATGTCATCTGTAACCCATGATTTGTTTATTTTCTTTCTTTTACCAAGTATTTCTGTTGCTGATTCAATGAGCACGTCTTTCATGTTCTCTGTGATTGAGTTGATATCATCCTCCAAAAAATTGAGAGCTGCGAATTTTCCTCCAACAGTTGCCTCAAAGATTCCCGCGATTTCTGGATCTTTCAGTTTGTCTAAATTGAATCTTAACTGAGAACATCTGTTTTGATTATAGTTCTTTTTAAGTTTAAGCTTGAGCGTCATCAATACCATGTCGTGATCACTACCAATGTCGGCGCCAGGAAAAGTCCTAGTCTTGGCTTTATTAATACTGGACTTGAATCTTTTGGATACAAGAATAAAATCAATTTGCCATGTATCTCAGTTTTTGGGGCATGCCACGTTGTTCTTCTTGATAACTTATGAGGAAATAGTGTATTTGCCATGGTTAGTTTATAGTTGCTGGCAAATTCTAGTAGCCTTAGTCCTCGATCGTTGGTTTCACCTGTCCCAAATCTCCCCACTGTACCAGCCCAGTGACCGTATGCATCTGGCCCTATTTTAGCATTCCAATCACCTAACACGATGAGAAGATCTTTCTTTGGAATTTTCTTAATTGCTTCATCCAGATTGTCATAAAATGTATCAATTGCCTCATCCTCATAGTCAGTAGTGGGGGCATATACCTGTATGATGGAGATGTTCTTTGGATGTGCTGCAATACGAATGGTGATAAGCCTGCTATTTATTGGGGTGCAGCTGATGACAGAGTTCAATCTATCTTTATGTACGATAAAACCTACTCCATGCTGATGTTTAGACTCATCTCCACTAAACCAAATTTTGTGACCATCATCCGTTATTGATTCACCTAATCCTGTCCATCTGACTTCTGCTAGGCCCAGGATGTCCCACGAGCATCTAACAAGTTCATGTGTTAGTTGTTTGCCTTTTCCACACGCATATAGCGTGCGTACATTCCAAGTTCCAACAACAAAACTTTCTCTTGGAAGTTTCAAAACAGGTGTTTTTACCCCATTCGCTGACTTATCACTCTCAAGGGGCAATGAGAGCGCGGTCGTTGTTAATCCGGGCATCGGCCGATCCGGCAAATTATTACTGAGTTGACTTTCCATCATAGCATTTCAGTGGGCAAGAGGTTTGCTTGGCGGTGCCCATCTCCTCTCCAAGTATCCTTGCAGGTACATACAAAAATGTACCTGGAGCAGTAACAATAGCCCTCAATAAATCTGTAATGTTTTGAAACACTGTCCGATCGAAACATCACAAACAGCGAACTCACATGATAGGCAAACTTGATGTTTTCATCTTTAAAATACTTAGCAACATAATCCAGAAATAGCCAAACACACTACAAACTCATACAGCCTTAATGAGGGCTGTTACCACTGATGCAGACTCCAAAACGACGACATGAAATGCACAACACAAAAGTGCGGCCTACCACGCCGCCATCTTGACCTACATCCTAATGTATCAAAATATTAAAATATACGGAGTCAATAACTATAAATAATGTATTCAATTGCTGCTCTTTAGCTCAGAATACACTAAATCGTTACACAACAGAAATGAGGATGGCTTGAAAGAAGCGAATGGGCTAAGGAAGCGCATTATTCATATTAGATGGAAGCGAACTACTTTCTTTGGACAATGTGTGAGAAGAGGAAAGCTGGAATATAATGTGACACATGCAAGAAAACTGAAAAGAAAAAGAGATACTGAATGACAAATAGAAAAGATACGCGGCACTTTGACTTGATGGCATTGAAATAAGTCAACAAGAAAACTGATTAATGGTACACGGAACTGGAGGTTATGAAGATATATGATAAACTTGACCAGTTGCCATGGTACTTGAAAAAAAAAACTCATTTATTTTCAGACAGCATGCATCCCAAACACATGTTTCATATTGTACACAAGCCAATCAACAATGTTTGATGTCTATAATTATCACTAAATGTCTTACCTAGAGGCGTACTTTAAGATAAGTTGTGCATTTTCCGCCTCCTAGGCTATTTTCCCATCCTCGTGCCGCCGCTAGAGCTTATCATAGTGCAATATGAAATAGGAACAAGAAATAAATCCGAATAAAAAAAAAAATCTTCAACTCAAATGTCAAGTCAGTCTTATTGTATTGCTGCGAAACATGGAGACTAACAACCAAGAGGTTTCATACTTTTACAAATGGGTGCTTGCATATAAATAGAAGGGTTGAAAGGGCGCGTCAAGATTGCCTATGTGGAACTGATGACAAGAACCAGACAAGTGCCAGTAGAACAAGAGATTAAAACACAGCATTGGTGATTGATAGGACACACATCGAGTAAACCTGGTAATAGCATTACAAGGCAGTCCATGTGTCTGGAATCCTCAGGTAGAGGAAGACTATAAAACATAAGGAGAAAGTAACTGGGAACAGAAATGAAAATGATAAGGAAAACATAGAAAGACCTGGAACTGACTGCACGAGACAGGAATAACTTTGTTTGAGTGTGCTGATAGCCTAAGCTCCCTGAGGAGGTCAAGCGTAATAAATGAAAGAATATCGCCAGTGTACTCAACCGAGCACGTTGAATAAAGTAACTAAAAAGACTTGTGTATAAGAGACTAGCGAATACTTTAGGTAGAGAAAATAGCTATGGTGAAAATAATCACCGCAAGAGAACATGAAAACGAATTGACGTTTGCCGAAAAGGCCAATGGTAGTGGTACCACAAACTCTGTAAGAATGGAATATAGAAGATGCACATGTTTCTGTTGTTGCTTTTCTTCTACATCGTGTTGTTGAAATGTTCCGTGTAGTTTCCGAAGGTCTGTAGGAGACAAAGAAATAGTAGGACTTCTGTTCCATCAAATACATCACAAGATGCGACTAAAGTGAGGTTTTACATGAGACTGGGTAACCTTATCATATTAAACAAATTGCTTTAGAAACATCTACTGAAAGATCGTATGAAAGACGTTCTTAATAACTTCCTGCAAAGGGATCAGCTTTAAGGGTGGGTGCAGGTTCAGTCATCATCATCTTCTTCTTAAAGAACCATGCCTGGTGATCATGTATCTCCACAACTTCCGGTGTATTGTTTATCAGTTTTGTTGCTGCTTTCTGCCCATCCATGGTGTCCAACTATCCAATATCTTCTCTCTCTGTGGTCTTCTACCTCTTTTCCTACAATTCTTCCTGTTGTCGCAATATATTTTAGCATTGTACGTCTGATAACATGCCTACAGAAAGTGGATTGTTTACTTCTTTTAACGTCCTTTTCGCATTATCTTCTTTCACGACATCATCCATACTAAATGCCCAGAATGAAGCCAAAATAGAAATAACGACATTGTTATTAAAGTGCCCGCTGTCTTCTCTCATAATTCAAAATATTTCACCAGATGCCAATATGCATTCCAGCTGTCCTTTCTTAAATTGCGAAATAGAATGAGCCTGCTTCTTTTTATGTTTGCAATGATTCTTCTGCACGATGGCATCTTGTTTGATATCATCAAAAACGTGTCATATCTGGTGTTCTTAATACTTCGTCTGCAAAGCTACACATCTCCACTCCGACCTCGTTTGATAATGTCGGATGCTTGTGCATTTTGACCACGAGACATAATCTATGATGGTTAATTTTGTCATCCTACCCTGAACTTCTAGAAGAGCATATATTGTTTAGTCGTACCACTTCATTCCATCTATTCTACTCAAGCATCCATTTATGACAGTCTGTAGCTGCGGAATATTTTGCACTTTGCAATCATATGATTGAACTTCTTATCCTCACAGGAGTATATTCAGTAAACAGATAGATGAATTCAGACAAACTGGTTATCTGGATCAGCTGAGGGACAAGTATTGGCGTTTTGGTGGCGAATGCGCCAACGTTGATGGTAGGAAATTCTTCAAAGCAGGTGAGCCATTTCCCGGTTTTGAAGTCATAAAGTCTTTTTTTCTTTTATACTAACAATAACATTTGCGTTTCTAATTTTCTTTCTCCTTTCCTTGTTCGTTCCTTCTCAATTTTCTTCTTCCGTGTCTTCTTTTTTCTCTCTTCTTCATCAAGTTTTTTTCTACTCTCCTTCATTAAAGTCAATTCTTTTATTTATGTTTGTTGTCGTCGTCATTATCATCATCATCACCACTATCATGGTCACCACATCGCCACAATATATGTTTCTTCTTTTTCATCATAATATTTTATCTTCTTATAATTCTCCTCTTCTTTCTTCTTTTCCTGTTTCATATTCTCCTTCAGCATAGTCATATTTTCTTGTATCCTTTTTCATCGTCACCTTTTTATCCTCGTTTTCTTCTTTGATATATATATATATATATATATATATAAATATATAATATAGATATATATATATATATATATATATATATATATATATATATATATATATATATATATATATATATATATATATATATGAGTAACTTCGTGTTGTAAATTGAAAGAGAATTAACTCTTTGAATCCGCAATTATTTTCCACCATGTGCCGTAATTTTAATTCGAGATATACTAAAAACAACGCTTAGAGAGTTGTTTTGGTCAATTTTGACCAACGCTCTGAGCGTTGTTCCGGAGGCGACTGAGCTTTATGATAGCCCGACAAATGAAAATAAAAAACCGGCATGGGGTCCATCTTGCTCCCATGTTTTACCTTTTTGACACATTTTTGGAGATGATTCTTTCCCCTCTCTCTCTCTTCGTCGTGTCTTTTTCCCCCCCCCCCCCCCCCCCTCCCCCATGCAGCCATAAACCCTGAAAACTCTGTGCTCCTTCTATCAAGTCTCCCTGCCACAGTCTCTGACCTAGTGTCCATTTCTAAATAAAGACATACTATCCTGAAAACTTTTAATATTCCTTATATTCACTGGGTCGCTGCCACCATTTATCATGGGGAACTTTTAAGATAATATTTACAATCTTTCTTACATTTGGAGAGTATTTACTACCAACATTATCATTACAATGAAAGATTGTAAAAAAGTGTCCTGGGTAATGCACTAAAGCTTGATTTTTTAAAAAGTGTGCCAGGTAAGGCACTAAGGCTTCTTGGGTACATGAACCTCTCATGTCTCGTGTAAGCGCGCGTGAGGCAAAATAAATAAATAAAAATTAATGACTAAAAAATACCTTGTTGACGACCACTGATATTTATTTATTAGGCAAGACCAGGATATCATATATCATTTCTTTTTCTGCTTTTAGCTTTTAACTCCTAAAGGAGCATAGGCCTTCAACAATCTTATGCCAAATCTTCATTTCTTGTGCCATCAGCTCAAGGTCTTTACATGTTTTCTATATCCCTATCATGTATGTTATATGTTCTCTACTACACTTACCCTGGGGATTCTAGAATTGGAATTGTCTGGTAAAGCTATCAACAGGTTTTCTCTGTGTCTGTCCTATCCATCTCCAGTCTTATTTGCTGAATGATATATATATATATATAGGGACCAGACAATAAGAATATAAATATAAAATATAAACGATCATACGTAAAGGAAATAAACTCGTTGTATAGGTCAATAATTTATTTCCTTATTGATATGACTTATCCCAAAACCTGGCTGATCAATAGTTTGGCTAAGACGTTATTGTAATTAATTACAATTAAGTTCCCCTTTCTCCCCCCTCCACTTCTGTTTATGTAATTGTTTGACCACGGGTTTTCCAGTTTGTATCCATTGACGTCATTTATTCATTCCTCGTCTTCGTCCTCATCATTATCATCATTTGTCGCTCCTGATGGAAGCCTGCACACGGCATTCGTATGTTCTTGCTGCAGTGGTTTCTGTTGTAATTTTTTACATGATGAGGTTGTCAGCCCATAGACAACCTCATATTAGTAGCCTTGTCTGATCTTTCATCCAAAACATAAAACCCATCATCATCATCATCATCATCATCATCATCACCTTATCTGAGCGCATCAACTTTTATATAATTCTCACTTTCGACATTCACTTCCCCCCCCCCCCCCCCCCCCCCCATCTCCAAAAGGCAACCGCTTGAGCTCCCTTCCTATATACCCCATCACCTTGAAGGACATGGCAGTAGCCATCTTGTTGTTCTTCATCGGCCTCATTGCAGCCATACTGTTCCTGATCATTGAGATTGTCCATTACGCAGTCACCAAGAAGGTGAGTATTTGGGTGAGTACTTGATGATACTCAGGTAATGTACATGTACGTCTGCATTTTTGGTTTCTTACTCAAAAACTCTTGGCGTCATCTTTAGAGATCTTCTAATCAGTGTACAAGATGAAGAAGAAAGATTATGAAGCTGAAAAAACTTCTGAAAGCTTCCAAGTCAACCCTGATTTACGCTCACGAGCATTTTTATTGTTGCAAACATACCTTTTCTCGCAAAGTGTTCACTTACTAGTCTCTTATAGTCCCGGGGATCTCTGAGGAAACAAATAAAGAATGGGGCTACTGATCTCTGAGTCATGCTGTAAGACGCGACTAATAAGAGGTTGTAAATGCACCTGGTGACTACATAAGAAGTACTACATAAAAAGTACTACATAAGAAGTACTACATAAGAAGTACTACATAAGAAGTACTACATAAGATGTATTACATAAGAAGTACTACATAAGAAGTACTACATAAGAAGTACTACATAAGAAGTATTACATAAGAAGTACTACATAAGAAGTACTACCATAAGAAGTACTACATAAGAAGTACTACATAAGAAGTACTACATAAGAAGTACTACCATAAGAAGTACTACATAAGAAGTACTACCATAAGAAGTACTACATAAGAAGTACTACATAAGAAGTACTACATAAGAAGTACTACATAAGAAGTACTACATAAGAAGTACTACATAAGAAGTACTACCATAAGAAGTACTACCATAAGAAGTACTACATAAGAAGTACTACCATAAGAAGTACTACCATAAGAAGGCACTAATTATCTTGTTTTCATTTCATTACTTTCCAATCTATTTCAACTTCACTGGATTGTTTTAGTCAAACATATCATGACTCATGGTCAATTATCAAAGCACCATGAAAAAAAAATTGAAAGGCCCGCGTGCTCATTTAATGGACGTTAAATTCAGCTTTCACGGAGCAATACGAACCTTTTCCGCATTTTCAGGAAAAGCGTATGGGGTTTTTATCATTGTTCGTGACAGGACGCATTACTTAGATAATTAGTATAAAGAGTATTCTCACTGATACTTGTACATCCATATCCGGGTCACCTGCTACAATGAAGGATTGGCTTAGCGATCATGCTTGGGGTGTTCCCTGTACTGGTTTCGTTTTATTTTGATTCGTTCTGTTTTTGGTTTCGTTGTATGTTTGACAGTGGTAGACGATGTGTGGAGAAGAATAAGAAATCGTGAGTAATGTAGTCACCACTCTCTCTGGCCTACTTTCACACACGTTCCGCAGTCACAGAAAAACTCTCTTGATGACAAGGGTCCCACATTTATTAATGAAACCCTATCAGGTAGCATATGAATGATACAGAAAACAATGTTGTCCACAAGTTTACTTTGAAAGCAATTCTTAAGCAACACCGTATAACCAAGCTATTTAGGTATTCTCTACGTAACACCATATAACCCAGCACAGACTGCTGGACTCTCTCTTTGTCGTTAGTTCTCTTAGCAAAAACGCAACTTTGCAACAGACCGGACCTCACTTGGTTATCGTACGAGGGCGCGTTTTGCACAAGAAAACGATCTGGCTACTTCTCAGCTCTGACCCAAGCCTCTCACTGTTTCAGCTTAAATCTACATCTCCACCACTGTACCATATGATAGTCACGTCAAAATGTCAGGGAAAGCTCCATCCCTCCCTCTAGGGAGCAAATCAGGAGTCCTATGTTCAGTTTGGATGACATGAGATCACATTTTAGTAAGGATTATCTTCCTCATCGACACAACTCAAGGTCCGCTTACTAGGTTGCATTCCCACGATATCTCTTGCCTGGAGTCAAACCTATCCCGGTTTTGTGCTCAATAAGACGTGTTATCAGACAGCGCCAGGATGTCTAACAACTGAGGGCTGTCTCCCAATTCATCTTCTGCATCTCACACGTCTGTCTTCTTCACGGATGGCAAAGGTGTGTTTCGTTTAGATCATCCATTCCCGTGTGAGAATGCCAGCATGAGCACAAATATACACCGTAGACCAGATCATCAATTAATTACCCAGTCTAAAATTGCATCCTTCTGGCCATACGGTCACATGTTTTGTGTTGGTTGATGGCTGAGTTTGTGTTTGTGCGGTTTGGTTGGTTGGATAGTTTTGTAAGCGTTGGTTGTCTGAGCAGTGTTAATTTGCTTGTCTACTTATGTGGAACTGATGACAACAACCAGGCAAATACCAGCGGAACAAGAGATGAGAAAAAGACTCTGGAGATGGATAGGACACATATTGAAAAAAACTTGTTGACAGCATTACAAGGCAGTCCTTGTTCTGGAATCCCCAGAGTAAGAGATGCAAAGAAAAACTAAGAAACACGAAGAAGAGAACTGGAGACAGATATGAATTGGATAAAGAAGACATTGAGCGGATGGTACAAGATAGAAAGACTTGGCATATGTTTGTTCAAGGCTCTATGCTCCTTTTGCATTTTAAATATAATTGACATGATGATGATGATTTGCTTGATTGTTCTTGTTTTGTTTTGTCTTTGGTTAGTTTTTGTGTGTGTTCCTGTTTTCTTGGTGTGTTGGTAGCGGGTTTGTTTGGCTGTTTCATTTTGTTAATTTGAACCTGATGCTGGAGATCGGAGGCCCCAATCATAGTGTTGTTTTGTTCATGAGAATGTTGGATGTTTGTTGTTCGTCCATCACGGGTGATGAAGACCACTCTGTTCATCCAATTATTAGGAATATGTTAGATTAGTCTATGGGTACGAAGGTGACTGATGAGCCCGATGCTGGCCTTGAAAGATCTTGGACAGTGTGGGCAGGGAATGTTTGCTTCATGTGAAGGTTTTATTTCACGGTCTTTTCTAGCTTGTCTCCGCTGTTCCGCTGCCGCTCTTCTGGATGATTCGCATGCCGCTGCACCTTTACGAAAAGATGTGCGCCAAGCAGTTCGGTCTTGCGCAGCAGCTTCCCTTGTGTCTGGATTTATGTCAAAGGTTTTCAATGACGTCTTTAACGTGTCTTTGAAGCGCTTCTTTTGGCCACCATGAGAGCGTTTACATTTCTGCATCTGACCATAAAAGAGTATCTTTGGCAGTCGATGGTCTGGCATGCGGACTACATGACCTGCCCAGCGAATCTGTGACTGCATCAGAATAGTATAGATGCTAGGGATACCAGCTGTCAAGAACGGCGGTATCCGGGATCTTGTCTTGCCATTTGATGTTCATTACCTTCCTGAGACAGACTGTATGAGAATATGTTTTTACTGATACAGCTTTTCATGCCAGTTAATCATTCTATTTTCTCATTTCATTTACAGGGGAAGAAGATCGAGCGGCCGCAGATTCTCAAGCATCGACCAAAGATCTTCCGACCAAAAACCAAGGCAGCCAAAGCTGGACCCACGGACATAGAAGGCGAAGCAGGGCCTTCGTCTGACGGCTTAGAGAGTGTGCCACTAGATTACACTGAAGATCAAGGCGTCAGCGCTGACGAAGGAGAAAAAGCTGAAGCCTAGTAATAGCGTTAATTAATTTAGCTAAATTTAAGCAAGTTATCTAGTTTTTGTTTATTATTTGTGTCTGCTAGCTTTCATTAAACAAACAAACAAACAAACGTGCTTCCTGTCGGCAAAGTTTGAATAATTTACATTTCGTTGAATGAAGTTTCGCGCCTTGTTGTTCAACCTGGTTTCGGCTTTGGTATGTGTTCAATTTAATTGATTTAAATCTTTAAACTTCGTCAATATTCTTTATTCAGACAGATATTTATCAGTATTTTTTATTCAGACACAAATATGTAAACGAATTTTTTTCATTATTTTCATCTGTCATATTCGGGTACCACTTTTTTTTTCGTTATAAGTAGATGTGAAAATTAAAGCTGACAAACAATGGGAATGTTTACAGTGTCCTGATGCGATCTGTGGGCAAACATATATGTAACTTTACTGCTTCAACGATTTAAATTTACTGTATAACGTTGTTTTTCAGTACCCTAGTGTCTTTGTGACACGAATGCAGCAAATAATAGAACTATCCTTAAACACAAAAGCATTTTCTGTCAAAATCACCCTGCCTAAAGATATCTTGATTTGGGAAAAAGCACATTATACAGAAATTTGGATAATGAGGTTTAATGTTCTTAATTGTCTAGACAAAATATATAGACATCACAACATAAAAGTTGTGTCCCCATCTGGTAATAAGGGAGCAAAACCAGCAGAGTATTCCGGAATATTTTACGCCGGTACGTCGCAAAGAAAACGCGGGAAAGCGCAAGTAAGAAAAAGAATGATACATTTTTTAAACATGCTTGAAATAAACACTCACCTGATTAGCAAATGCACATGATGTGCAAGGTGAAACAGAGTGATCTCCCCAGGTCGTCTGCAAGCAACAGACATCGACGACACAAAGAAATACAGGTATACTGTGGACCAACATTCTTTAATTCCACATTAACAAACACCTAATTACTAATAACTAAAAAATGGCATAGATTTTTCATATTTCTTTTGTTCCTATAGTGTCATATTTAGTGAATGTATCCACGGTATTTTCAAACAGTCAAATTTTCGTTTATATCAGCATGTCATTGCAACTTTGGTATTTGCCAAGTACTAAGATTAATATTGGTCTTATTTTACCAAAAGCGTGCCCACTAAAATATTAACTTTTATTTGCCTACAAATAAAAACGTGACAACCTTTACTAGACAATATGAATATGTTTGTTTAAATATTTTTTAATCCAACAGCAAACAAAGTGCGGATAAAAACAAAAGTAAATCAGCGGAGAACTGAAAACATCAGTGAATGATGAGAAATATGCAGTCCTAAAAAAAGGTTGCAGAATTATGTGTTGATTAGAATTACAAGTATTTCAAATGTTGCCACTAACAGGCATAATTGCTACTACAATTTATTCGTGTTTCAGGTAATATTAAATGTATGTTTGATCGGTCTTTTCGCAAACACTGACCACTTGTGACGTTCAGCGGATGCTATCGTGTCTTATTTACAGTGTACGCATTGAGATCTCTCCATGTAGAATTTCTCACAGTTTTTTTATTCGTTTTATCTCTTATTCCACCCTCTGTGCCGCGTACCCATCCTAATGGACACCCTTCTCATTCTTGCTACAGGATAGGGCAGCTGTCACAACCACAAACCTCTTTAGGCGTTTTCAGTTGAATTCCTACTATGTTGCAGTGTAGGCTTGTTCATTGTTCTCCATTCAGGTCTCAACAAACACACAGGTGTTTTTCAGCTTTCACATTTTCTAAATGATCCAGGTTTTGGGTCAACCATTTCTGCTGCTGCTGCCGCCACTTCTTTTATTTCGCATTACAGCTCCTTGTGGAGCATAGCACCACTACTGTAGTTGGCCCCCTTGTAAGAAGTTTGCATTAAAGCATTCACGTGCTCTTGTAGTTGCACGTACTTGTTTTTCATGAGACGTTTGCCAGCCCCAAGCACACATTAGTCGCTTCTTACGACATTACTAAAGGAGATGTGGTCATATTCTTTCTTTGTCTCCCCAGTATTCTCCATACCTGCACTGCTACTACAACAACAACTATCACTATTACAGCATCAACTACTATTATTACTACCACTACTACAGCTATTACTACTACTACTAATACTGCTGCTACTATTACTACTACTACTATTACTACAACTACTATAATAACTACATCGACAAACACCACAACAGCTCCTGCCACAAAAACTACAACTGCTTCTGTTGGTTCTTATTCTCTTCTCTCAACTTCTTCTAAAACTATTCTGCACTTTCAAATATCAGTTATTTTTCGGTGTTCATTCCATATTTTAAACATTACAAAGGACACCTACACACTAATTTCACTACTTTTATGATATCAATATAACGTCTTAAATGTGTCTGTGCCCAAACGTGTTTATAATCATTATTCAATATGAGATATAGTCGTTTTATTAATCAAGCTGATGTACTCTATTTATTTGCATTAATAAAGCATTGACTATTACGTTTAACACACCCTGCATAGAGTCGTTAGCTAAACACATTTGTGCACGCTGTTCCTATTTTTCACAATTTTTGCTGATATAGTGTCAGAGATTAGTTGTGTTGATAGTGGTTAGCAGCCAGCAGTTCCCACCTTAATTCCCTTGTCTACCTTTAAGCAACAACAACACAAAATGTTCGTTATCTTTGTTGTATTAGCAGTGTGTAGCTCCAAAGCCAGAATTTATAACTGTTACTGACACATTTTAGTTACGATGGTGTATATGATTGTAAAATGTGATCCATCATCGACGCGAAGACGCAAGCATACAGTTATTTGCATAACAGAGAGAAGTATTAATAACTAACGTAGTGAGATAGCCATACGATCGGTAGATATGCTACTGGCATGAATACTGAAGCATAATTTTCACGACAATTTTGTAAATAGTGTGTTCTTCAGAACATATAAGAAAGCTTTGGTATTTGTATTTTTGATTCGGTTACTAGGAATTTTAACCTTGATAAAGAAAATCAAAAACGTAGAGACTTTTTAAATGCAAAACATTTAAATTTAACGACCTTTTAGATATAGATCATCTAAATGAAAAGACATTCTAGATATAGATAATATATTTGTAAAGATCTTTTAGATTTACAGCATCTAAATGTAAAGACCTCTTTTACATAAAGAACATCTAATTGTAAAATCGTTAGTAATGATGATAACCTAATTGTGCAGACCCTCTAGAAATAGAACATCTCATTGTAAAGACTCATTAGATATAGAAGATCAATATGTATAGACCCTTTAGATATAGAACATCTAAATGTAAAGGCCTTTTAAGTGTAGAATATCTAATTAAATCACTTCCATACAACCTGCCTGCGTCGCGTGCTAAACATTAGATGGCAGGATAAGATCCCAGATACCGAAATCCTATTAAGAGCAAATATGCCCAGTGTATATACACTGGTTCAGAAAGCGCAGCTACGGTGATCCGGACATCTGGGGCGTATGCCAAATGAACGCCTCCCAAAGAGGCTGCTGTAGGAGAGCTGAGGGAGGGAAAGCAAACTAGAGGACGACCAAAGAAGCGCTTCAAACACAGCCTGAGGGAGTTACTGAAGAGCTGCCACATTAATACGACCACCTGGGAACAACTGGTATAGGATCGCACAGCCTGGAGAGGCGCTATCAAAACGGGTGTTGCAGTCAGCGAGGCCAACCGTGTGAGGGTAAAAGGGTAAAGGATCCCTATACACGCCCATTGAGACATATTGGGAATATGGTGTTAGGCCCATATTTTCTTGACCATCGGCACACTAGGGGCGATGTGGTCAGCATCACGCCGGCCGCCTTAATCTTCCCAGAAGTTGCTCTAGTACCCAGTTGGGGCTGGGTCGACCCAGGAGCCGTTTGCGGCCTAAACAAATCCCACCTCATCTGGGGATCGAACCATAGACCACTGAGCAAGTAAGCAAGTGCACTAACCACTATGCTACCGCGGCTCCCATGTTTGTAAAATGTGTGAGGGTAGCCCAGAAAAAACGTGCAGCCCGAAAGTCAAGCGTGGATGTACAGCCTATATTATCTACGGGCCTTGTATGTCGGTCAAGCAAAATAACTTTTCATGACCGCATTGGCTTGATCAGCCATATGCGCACCCACTTAACCTCATAGAGCGAACTTTATTACGAGAGATGTCGATGGTCCTCATCGAATACGATGGACAAATCATCATCTAATTGTAAAGACTTTTTACGTACAGAACATCTAAATGTATAGACCCCTCAGGTATAGAACATCTAAATGTATAGACCCCTCAAGTATAGAACATCTAAATGTAGAGACCAATCAGGTATAAAACATCTAAATGTATAAACTCCTCAAGTATAGAACATCTAAATGCAAAGACCATTTAGATATAGAACATAAAAATGTGAAAACCCTTTAGATATACAACATCTCAGGGTTTCTTTGCTTCGGTCTATTGGACGGCATGAAAAGACAATTAAGAAGATATCGCAACAAAATAAGAATCATTATTTCCCTTTGTTCTCTCCATGGGACATGGGGGCCACCTGTGTAACTGTCACCCTGTAGGTAGCCGGCATCTAACCATTGATGTGTTGTTGTAGCGGTGGTTTATGAAGCTGTCAGAGATCTCCGGGAGCTACACAGGGCTTTCAGCACAGTATATGAAATTTAACGAAATGATAAGAACATGAAAGGGTAATAAAGGAATCCATTTAAATTGTATTATTAAGAATGGAGCCAAGTATACTTATGCTATATTAGGGAATAAATACGGTAATATTCGGTAATATCCAAATGTTAAAAAAAAGACGCGTGTTTTAAATTATTCATTGAAAGATTTTGTGCCAGAGTTAAGTGTGAAATGAGAACGTAAATGTGCACAAATATATAAATATGCACAGAGTAAACCAATTTAAAGGCGACAAGGAGAGACGGTGAAAAAAATCGATAAAAACCTGTTCTTCGTGCACTATCCGACGTCTACTTGAATGTTTTCAAAGAAAGCAGTTGTCAGCTTGCGGCTATTTGAATCTCCGTAGAGTTTTTCGTCCAGGAATGGTGCTGTTGACGGCTATATGCGCTTTCTCTGTTCCACATATGATAAAACGAAAATGGAATTCAGCGATACACACAATTTTAACTTGGACTGAGAGTAACGATCCACCAATGTTATGCTTTTAAGGCAGTCTGGCTTGTACAAAAGTGGAGCAAGACCACAACGGACAGCATATGAAGAATATCATAATTTTGATACATGTATTGTAGAATATCATAGTAAAATGAGAAATTAAAAAAAATCTTACAAATATAATTTATAAATAAAAAGGCAACCCCGAGGTATGTGTGAACAGTAAATAAACAAAAGGGAACCTCGAGGTATGTGTGAACAGTAAATAAACAAAAGGGAACCCCGAGGTCTGTGTGAACAGTAAATAAACAAAAGGGAACCTCGAGGTCTGTGAACAGTAAATAAACAAAAGGGAACCCCGAGGTCTGTGAACCGTAATAAAGAAAAGAATACACTTAAAGGTATATATTGCAGGCACTTATTAGAAAACTAGATAACAGAAAAACAATAATCAGGCTTACCGGGGACTTGAATGATGAACGGCACCATCGCCTCACTATGGAAACGATACAATATTAATAGCATGTGATGAAACTCGGGAGACATAAAATGGTTGCACTAACAGAAGTAAAAGCATAAGAGAATATAACCAAAAAAATTAAACAGCAAATTTCAATATTATATATTTATTATAGGGCTGGGATTAATTAAAGAATCGTAATTCATTAATCGCATTTCTTTAATCGAAGATTAATCGATCAATTTCTAACAATTAGAAAATAAAATATAAAAAATCATAAACAACATATTTTTTAAGCTCACTAAGGACTTTATTGATTTTATTCTTGTATCCAAAAGATTCAAGTCCAGCATTAATAAAGCCAAGACTAGGACTTTTCCTGGCGCCGACATTGGTAGTGATCACGACATGGTATTGATGACGCTCAAGCTTAAACTCAAAAAGAACTATAATCAAAACAGATGTTCTCAGTTAAGATTCAATTTAGACAAATTGAAAGATCCAGAAAATCGCGGGAATCTTTGAGGCAACTGTTGGAGGAAAATTCGCAGCTCTCAACTTTTTGGAGGATGATATCAACTCAATCACAGAGAACATGAAAGACGTGCTCATTGAATCAGCAACAGAAATACTTGGTAAAAGAAAGAAAATAAACAAACCATGGGTTACAGATGACATTCTGAAGTTATGTGATACACGACGGGAAATGAAAAAGGTTAAGAAAGAGGTTCCTGAAGCAGCATGGCAATACAGTATGGTGAATAAAAATATTAGAAAGAAAATGAAACAGGCCAAAGAAAAATGGGTAGCTGATCAATGTGAGTCCATTAATACGGGGCTAATAAAAGGTAACAGCAAGGCAGTTTTTGACACATTAAGAAGACTATCAAAAACCCCAACAGCCCAGGGTAACTGTCATAGAAGATAGCAATGGGGCTCTGCTCAATGAAAAAACAGCTGTAATGAGAAGGTGGACAGAATATTGTAAAGATTTATATAACTGTAAACTTGACACTGACTTAGGCATATTAAACAACATTAAGTGCGAAAACAGAGAACTCGGAAATGCAGCAATACTACGGGAAGAAGTGGAAGAGGCTATATGTTCGATGAAAGGAGGGAAGTCACCGGGTGTGGATAATATACCAGCAGAGCTCTTGAAATATGGAGGACCAGATATAGTAAAAATCATGACAACAATTTGCCAGAAGATATGGAGTACAAAAAAATGGCCAAAAGAATGGACGCAGTCATTAGTAATACCGCTTCCAAAGAAAGGAAATCTAAAAATGTGCAAGAACTACAGAACCATTAGCCTTATTAGTCATCCAAGTAAGGTGATGTTAAGGATACTTTTGAACAGAATAAAACAGAAATCAGAAGAAATCTTGTCAGAGGAACAGGCTGGCTTTAGACCAAAAAGAAGTACCTCAGAACAAATCTTCAATATTAGATTACTGATCGAAAAACATCTCCAGCATCAACATGATTTATACCATAACTTCATCGATTTCACAAAAGCCTTCGATCGAGTCTGGCATGAAGGTTTATGGCAAATAATGAGAAAATTCAATTTTGATACCAACATCATAGATATCATTGAAGCACTATACAAGGACGCAAGCAGTGCTGTTTTTGCAAGCAATGACATTGGAGAATTTTTCAAAACAAAGGTAGGAGTTCGCCAGGGATGTATCCTGTCACCAGTGCTCTTTAACATTTATCTAGAACATATTATGCAGGAGGCTCTCTACGATTATAAATCAACCATATCGATTGGAGGCCGACCTCTGTGTAATCTACGTTTTGCTGATGATATTGATCTGATAGCTGGAACAGAATCAGAACTTCAAGACCTTACCTCTAGACTGGAGAAAGTAACAAGAACATATGGGATGGAAATTAATATAGAAAAAAGCAAGATATTGGTGAATAGCCATAAGAAACATGTTCCGACCAACATTACGTTAAATGGGCAAACGTTAGAAGAAGTTAACACCTTTAAATATCTAGGGTCCACTATATGTAGTGATGGAAGATCAAATAAAGAAATCAAGACAAGACTTGAGATGGCCTCAGCTGCCATGACAAGGTTGAGTGTGATCTGGAAAAGTAACATCAGTTTTCCTGTGAAGATCAAATTATACAAATCACTTGTATTATCTATTCTCTTGTATGGGTGTGAGGGCTGGACACTCACTGCAGATACGGAGCGAAGGATTCAGGCTTTCGAGCATAAATGTTATAGAAGAATTTTGCGCATTTGCTATAAAGAGCACAAAACAAATGTCTATGTTAGAGAGAAGATAAACACCTATGCAGGCCATCAAGAACCACTTTTGTCAATAGTGAAACGTCGAAAGCTTGCCTGGTTTGGGCATGTAACTCGTCATGACTCCCTTTCGAAAACGATCCTCCAGGGAACAGTCGAAGGTAAACGGAGAAGAGGAAGGCAAAGAAATTCCTGGGCTGATAACATTAAAGAATGGGCAGGACACGGTTTCTCCACACTTGTACGCATTGCTGAGAATAGAGAGCAGTGGAGGACCCTGTCTGCTGATGCTTCCACCATGGCACCCCTACGACCCATGACGGGTTATGGGTTGAGATGAGATGATGAAGGACTTTATTAATTTTACTTGTTAAATAGCAACATCGTCCTGAGAATACTGAAAAGTTACAACCAAACAATTTATTATTATTGACCATACTTGCCAAATTTCATATCACAAGCCTCTAACATAGTAAATCCTGTCGGAATAAAGCAAAAAACATAAACATTGCTAAAAAGGAATAATCGATAAAAATTTGTTTTATCAATTAATCGATTAAAATTGTTTAATCGTTAAAGATCCCAGCCCTAATTTATAACAAAATTATTATTCATATTAAATAATGGACAGAGAGCTGCCAAGTGCAAAGGGGAAAATTTCGATACAGAAAAAGCCTAATAGACAACAATTCAATCCGAGAAGCCATAGATAAAAAAAAAAAAAAAGGAGCACGCAAGAAGATATGTATATCTATGTATAATATGTTACCATCAATCGCTATCATATCTAGAATATCAATTATGTTCGTGCATCTGTGAGTGAGCATGTATGTAGCTGTGTCTAGCTATTCGATAAAATATTGTTAGCTTTGTCCTTTTATAATTTAGGATTGAGTGAAATAATGAGATTGTAACAATTATTGAAACTAAAAAACGTTTCAGTCAAACACTACAATGCTTTTCTAATTTTCAGTTTCGTAAAATGACCTAGAACCCCTTATTTTGTCGTTTTCTTGAAATGTAATTTCGAGTGGGAAAATTCTATATTCTTGGCTAATGTAGTTTGCCAGTCGTTATTCTAGTTCGTGAACCTGTATTCCTGGCCAATGTAGTTTGCCAACCATTATTCTAGAACGTGAACCTGTATTCTGCGGTGCCTTGATTCTTGTAATAAAGCGATGGCATTTTTATTCGCTTAATCTGATTTTTTTCTTATCTTCTTGTTTTTGTTTTGAATGTGTCACACGAACTTTTGTTTGTTCTGTTCTGAAAATAAACCAAAGGTTATAGGAGTCTCTCCTGTACATAAACCGACGGAAGTCAAGGGAAACCCACCGTCTAATTGTTCATAATACAGCTATTTGAACTGACAAATAGTATTATTCAGTGCTATAAGGAGCCTGTCCTAACATACTTAAGCGAGTCCGGGACAATTATTAATCAAACAGGAAAAGCCCTAGATGCCACAGAACATCTTAAAAGAATAAAGAGGATCTGCTAAAGGAGGCCAACTCACAAAGCACGCTTGTTACTTAAATTAGACGGAAGCAATCCATTTTCTTTGGGCATGTTATGAGAAAGAAGAACTTAAAATATAATTTGAAAACAAGAAAGATAGAAGGGAAAAGAGAAACAGAGGACTGTGGTAAAGTGGGATGTTATAAATATTTATAGGGGACTTCTAGGGTATGTGTATGATGAAGTGTAAGTCATAACAACAACAGACAGATAAACAATTTAATTTATTCCACCACACTTGACAACACTGTGACACTCACATACATATAACACTCTAAAGGATATCTTAAAGGAGTCACTGATAACTTTTAAAATAACAATATGTATTCATTGCTGTCATGAATGTATATGTGTCCTGATTCAAATACAAAGGGAACCAGGAATCACAATCAATTTTAATTACAAGTTATATGTACAGAATTTATTAATATGAATATTGTAGTGACATATATTATTAAAAGTATCCTATGTGTGTCAGTTGTGTAGTGTTAATATGAGGTAATACTGGTTTTGTTTTGTTCAAGCTCTGTTGGTATTTGTCATCATGACTTCAATAGTTTGTTTCTATGGGAACTAGTATTGGAGATGTTCTCAGTTCCTGATATTAAAACAATTTACTTCCCCTCTTAAGTTTATGTTACAATGTTATTTTAAGATGGGGGTACATAATGTTGAGCTCAGCTGGCCACATCAGCTTATCTTGCGTGATGGCGGCAGGAAAAGACTCCTCTGCTCGATTTCTCCCCTGTGCTCTGGAGACACCTCACTGATAGCTAAATGGACCAAGGAGTATGCTGTCCGACTCTGGATTTCAGCAAAGCTCTGACCAGGTGCTGCTCAATAACGTCAAGACCACGGTCCCTGAAAACAAGAAGGATGTACCTTCTACGTCATAACTAATTTATACTCTCTTTTTACACTGAGCACAATACATCACAAACATTGAGTTCAGAGCGTTAGGCCAACTGTCAGCTTCATCTGAAATACTTTATACCAGTATTAACCTCCTTAATGGTTACTACGCCTCTGCACTTCCAGCATTATTTCTGTCTAATCAATAATCTAGGTGTCTGTGTACTGTTTGGCCATTCCATGCAGTTTTACTTTCCTCCGACACCTTCTGTTCAGGCTGGAGCATTATAGGCTTTACATCATGTTTGCTACTGAACTACACATATATACAGGCATAAATTAACAATTCACATTCAATTTTCATTAAAAGATACTGAATGTTTCAAGCTTACCACAATTCATGGAAATAAACACAGATACGTTGACTAGCAATGAATTCTGGCACAAATACTGGCACAAATTCCCATCTGCTTATGTTCCAGGCTTTTATTTAGCAAAAATATGAGCTGGCTTCAACGCACTGTTGCTTTATCAAGCTTATTTGAACTAGTGGTCTCGAACTAACGCTCCTAAGTGATTATATCAGCGAGTCTGGCCAATGGAGCCACGTTTCGACAAGTGTTTGAAAAAATTTTACCTTCCTACGTCTCCCCTAACAACCAAGGATAGCATTTATAGTCCGACTAATCGTGTTTAGCCTTACATATCATTCCAGCCAATCAGTTCAAATGTAACTTGTGGCCCATTTCCCGTACAATGGTGGTTTAAAAAATCTACCACTGAGCGATTCTGATTTTGGGTGTTGTCTGACAGCACCATCATTTTATTTTGGCTATAACTTGTTAATTCCTAGACTATTTGCATAACACTTAACATATTCTTTGTCATCAAGCCCTAAGGAACCCAAATATACAAATTTAAAAGAGCTAAGTGGCTGCGTTCAAAATATGCAATTTCTTCTACCTCCTGTTTCGAAGATGTGCTGTCTGGGTACTGTAATGTTTTCAAACGTAAACCCATCTATTGTCATCTTTCCTAATAAGAGTTTTTCAGGATTTAAAAACCTAACTCTGGGAAGGGTAGTGAATTTTATCACTGTCGATTTGAAATAAAGTTAGTGCATGTGGCCTTACACGCGTGATGGCAGCAATTGTGTATCGCGCGACGCGTGTTTAGTGTTGCACGTGTTCGGCTTTCTGCCTCTCCCTTCTCTCTATCCTTTAGTCCATCTGTTCGTTCGTTTTGGTAACGTAGTATAATTAATGTTAGGATTAATTTAGGTCATTACGCAGTGTGCCTCTCAATGTTTTTCTTAGAAATGCAATACCCGTTTTAATGTGTGTGGAAACGCTTGTATTTATGCAGTGGCTTATATTTAACGTGGAAACGTTACAATTTGCAGACGAAGCATAAAACAAAGGGGGATTTCGAGTACATTCTTTGTGACAGCACTGTTATTTTACCATTGCTCTTTTCTTTATTAAATTTATTTGTTAGGCTTTATATTTACCTGATAATTTATATATGTGGATTAGAATATTTCACGACACCTCCCCTCTTAAAACAGACATCCCATGTCAGTCCTTTATTCTATATACACATAGATAAATGTAAGTCAACTTGACTTTACTCTGCTGTGGTGCTATCATGGTTTTATGTAGTTGGGTCCATTCAGAGTAGGCACTACTCATGAAATCTGCCTCAGACTTCTACAACCAATAATATATTTCGGTTATGTTACTGAACAGCCGCAAGTGTGAGTGCTTGTCTTAATGCTGCTTCGCAACCCGTATTCACCATTTCTCTTCTCTGAGTCTGCGCAATGACATGTCCAGAGAACATTATATTTCCCTCAAAATGTACGTTATGAGGAGATAACATATACCTGGTGATAGCAGAGTTTTCGTAGTGGATCCCATAATCTTCTTATTATCCTGTATGAAACATTCGGAATATCCTCAATCAAAGAGGCAACTCAGGGATTCATTACGTTCCTCCGAAATGTTTACATCCAACAATTTTCTCATCATTCTAGAGAAGACACTAGGCGCATTCTTCAATCCAAATGGCAATCTATTAAACTCATAGTGTCCTTCTGATGTACTAAAAGCTAGGTATGGTCTAACCTCAGGCTTTACTGGAATCTGATAGTATCCTTTACTCAGATCCACTTTTGAGAAATATTTAGCTTTATTTAGTCTGGCAAACAGCTGATTTGTATCCGGCAATGGATCCACCTGTCCTTCTGTAATAGCATTCAGTCTCCTGTAATCTATACAGAGTCTATGTTCTCCAGAGGGCTTCCTTAAGAGTACAACACCGGAACTATACGAAGATTCACTGTGCGAAATAATTCCTTCCTTCAACAGATAGTCTATCTCTTCCTTCAAAGCTTTCTCCTTAGCAAACGGAATCGAATATGGTTTCATACAGACAGGTGTGGGGTCTATCAGTTTCATATCATATTCCAATAGGTTTGTATGCCCTGGTCGGTCTGTTAACACCTCTGCATGATTATTTAGAACCTGTTGCACACTCTCTTTCTGAGTTTTCGTTAAATGTGTACTGATTTTCACCTGTGCTGCTGTCTCACAGGGGTGTAATGGATATTCAAATGATGAAAGTGGTTCCTTTTTCATCTCCATGGCGATGGACAAGGTCAACAAGTGTGTCTCTTCCTGATGTTCTCTTTCCAAATATTTCTTCAGGAGATTCACATGATAGATTTTTTCTTTCCCCTTCTTATCTATCTTATAATTTGTTCTAGATACCTTCTCTAAAACTGTATATGGACCCTGCCATCCAATTTGTAACTTATTCTGACTCCCGGGCAAAAGAAGCAGTACTTTCTCTCCCACAGCCAAATTTCTGTCTTTCGCCTTCCTGTTATAATAGGCAGCATGTTTCTTCCTGGCTTGTTTCAAATTTTCATTGGCAAGTTTCCAGCCAGTTTTTAAACGAGTGGTCAGCTCATTCACATATTGGTATGAAGATGTAATGTTTTCCTCTGCCTTTTCATCAGTCCACGTTCTTAACAAAGCTACATATGGACCTTTAATTGTGTGGACCTATTTGTCCATGCACCGGTATGGTCTCTTCCACTCGAAGCTCTATAGTGATGATTTTTTCTTCCCAGAATTATCATGCATAAAACGACCGCTACCAATTTTTCTTTTGGGGCTTTCTCCCCACTTAAAATTCTTGATGAGAGATTTCCTCTCTACATCCTCTTCCTCCAGTTTGTTTAAGTCCGATTGAGGGATTTTCGGCTTATCCTGGGGTAAGACATCTTTTTGCACTCTCCGCATAGTGGCCATTGTAAAACAGTTAAGTGAAGCTTGTCCGTGAAAAGGGGCTTCCCATTCCATTTGGTCCACTTTATCAAATCTATTTTTCTTTTTATTATCAGGCCTAATTTTGCCCCGTGGCGTGTCCAGGTCCTGATCAATGTTCCCACTTGTGGGTGTTCCCTCATGTGCTATGCTACACCTTTCTACAAAATTCTCAATGTCCCATCTTGCTTTGGGCCAATAATAATTGTGAGCCACCTTTTGAATGATGGTACCTATCTTCTCATGGTCCCCATCTGGTTTCACATGTAGGCTCCTTATTAAGTCTGCCCTATATCTTTTAGGAAGTACCAGCTGTCCCTGACCTTTGGATCTAGCTCCAGTCTTCCTATACATCAACTTGTTTTTCATGTAAAAATCTCCCTTGCCTGGAGTTGTATGACAAGTTGACAATTTTCTGAAACAAGGCTTGAGTGTTTTATCCCCAGCCTGTGCCTTCCTCATCTCTTCTGGAGTGGTATCTAACATAATATCCTCCTCCTGTCTTGAGGTCGACCTGACCTGAAGGGTTGCCATATACACAGGTTTCCTTCTGCAACGGTCAGTGTCATGATTGTCCATCTGACAATTCTTACACCACCTTTTTCCTTGGTTGAAAGATTTTCTTTCATCATATTTCCTTTCATCGAATTGTGGGAATTTATTTTTATTTTCATACCGTGGCCTATCAAATTGGTGCTTACCTTTGTTTTGATCCCTAGGATCAAATTTATTAAAGTTCTGTGGTGCCCTAAAGTTATCCACTTGTTTCTTTTTATTACCTGTTACCTCTGCTTGAGCTGCTTGATACCTTTCAGCAACATTTAGCAACTCACCCAGCCTCTCTGCACCTTGTTCCATGAGAAACTTTCTCAGGTCTGGAGCCATGGACTCTC
Organism: Oreohelix idahoensis; assembly: GCA_024509875.1. Taxonomy (NCBI): domain Eukaryota; kingdom Metazoa; phylum Mollusca; class Gastropoda; order Stylommatophora; family Oreohelicidae; genus Oreohelix; species Oreohelix idahoensis. The sequence continues at coordinate 119,634 of JAMPIV010000688.1, forward strand.
TTAATTGCTCTATAAGGACCATTTCCTTAAGATCTTGGGTTTTCCCCAGAGAAGTCCATTTCTCCAAGTATGTCTCTATTCGTGCAGAGAACTGGTGATAGGTTTCACCTGACAGTAGTTTAGCATTCCTAAATTTTTTCCTATAAAATTCTGCATTCTTTTCATATCTTAACAAAAGAGCCTGCTTTAGCATGTCATAATTTTCCTGATCACCTCTGCTCATTTTTGCAAAAACTTCATAAGCTGCCCCACGAAGTCCTTGAGATAACTTTAAGCTCCACCTTTCTCTCTCTAACCCATACGTGGTAGCTAATAGTTCATACCTATTTAGTAGCTCTCTATATCATCGTCTTTCTCAACAAAATGATCTAAATGAAAATTCATAGCTGAGGTTGAGGCTCCCTGGCTAGCAGTGGCATCAGAGGCAAAGGGACTGGCACCATTTTCAGGAGCATGGCCCTGAAACTCAAACTCCCTTAGTCGTAACTCATGTTCCCTTTGTAATCTTTTATCTTCTGCTTCCCTTTCTGCAGCTAATTTCTTGTCTTCCCTTTCTGCAGCTAATTTCTTCTCTTCCCTTTCTGCAGCCTGTCTTCTTTCCTCGGCTTCCAATGCTTTAGCCTCTTTGTCAGCCTCAATCTGCAACCTCTTAGTCTCAGCCTCAGCCTCAAATTGTAACTTCTTAATTTCCCTTTCAGCCTCTAACTTTCTTTCGGCTTCAAACCTTCTTTCTTCGCGTTCAATAAATTTGTCACATTCCGTAGTGACATAGGCAACCATAACTTGCCCATCTAATCCTAACTCTTTTGCAGTCTGAACAGCAGCAGATCGAAATTTGGCCAGGTCCGCCATTGTCTATCAGGTAAGTTTATACAATGTCTAACCAACAATTCAATCTCTAAATATATATCTAATGGACAACACAGGCACCGAGAGCTCAACCTTATTTAATTCCACCCAAGGATACCTTTTTAATTCTTATTATTCCCTGAAGTGAATTACCCCCACTATTTTTAATAGGTAAAGATTCAAAATCCCAAGAGCGAGACCCCAATATATGTGGTAAAGTGGGATGTTATAAATATTTATAGGGGACTTAGTGTACTGACTGAGATCAGCTGTGAAGGTATCTATATCTAATAAGAGTAGTGTATTATAGATAACCTTACTTGCTGCCACATATATATATATCTCAGTCAGAATTATTCTGGAATAGTGTGATGACTACGTTATATGTCTAGGGTATGTGTATGATGAAGTGTAAGTCATAACAACAACAGACAGATAAACAATTTAATTTATTCCACCACACTTGACAACACTGTGACACTCACATACATATAACACTCTAAAGGATATCTTAAAGGAGTCACTGATAACTTTTCAAATAACAATATGTATTCATTGCTGTCATGAATGTATATGTGTCCTGATTCAAATACAAAGGGAACCAGGAATCACAATCAATTTTAATTACAAGGTATATGTACAGAATTTATTAATATGAATATTGTAGTGACATATATTATCAATGGTATCCTATGTGTGTCAGTTGTGTAGTGTTAATATGAGGTAATACTGGTTTTGTTTTGTTCAAGCTCTGTTGGTATTTGTCATCATGACTTCAATAGTTTGTTTCTATTGGAACTAGTATTGGAGATGTTCTCAGTTCCTGATATTAAAACAATTTACTTCCCCTCTTAAGTTTATGTTACAATGTTATTTTAAGATGGGGGTACATAATGTTGAGCTCAGCTGGCCACATCAGCTTATCTTGCGTGATGGCGGCAGGAAAAGACTCCTCTGCTCGATTTCTCCCCTGTGCTCTGGAGACACCTCACTGATAGCTAAATGGACCAAGGAGTATGCTGTCCGACTCTGGATTTCAGCAAAGCTCTGACCAGGTGCTGCTCAATAACGTCAAGACCACGGTCCCTGAAAACAAGAAGGATGTACCTTCTACGTCATAACTAATTGATACTCTAGTTCTACACTGAGCACAATACATCACAAACATTGAGTTCAGAGCGTTAGGCCAACTGTCAGCTTCATCTGAAATACTTTATACCAGTATTAACCTCCTTAATGGTACTACGCCTCTGCACTTCCAGCATTATTTCTGTCTAATCAATAATCTAGGTGTCTGTGTACTGTTTGGCCATTCCATGCAGTTTTACTTTCCTCCTCCACCTTCTTATTCAGGCTTGAGCATCCATAGGCTTCAAAACAACTCATATCACAATTAAACCCAAACACTAACCCAAATATTTTCCAGGTCCACACAAAACCCAAAATATTACCCAAACCATTCATAAAACCAACCCATCAAACCCATCCATAACTCAACCCATCCCAAACATTTCATCCACCTCAACCCCTAATACCAATCCCATCCAACATCCCCCCACCATTTCCCCCCCAACCCACATCAACCCCATAACCCTTCACAAATCCCCACCCATTCTCATTCAAACCCTCCATAACTCAAACCACCCTAAACATACCCACCTAATTACACTCCCCACCACCTCAAACTTCACCTATCAACACCTACAATAATCCAAAATTATCACCATTCACTCCCTAAACCCAATACAAACCCCCATATAAACCACACCACCACTAAAACAACCCAACCCATCATATCACGACCCACAAACCCCTTTTTACCTAAACCCATCACTCGCCCACCCACCCATTCACTATACCATCCAATTTTATTACCCCTTTCTTCTATCTTCTAACTCTCACTAAACCCGCTCCGCACCTATACGCACAACCATACCCTTCCCCACTCTAACTTCCCATCAACCCAATATTCAACCTCCATGCTTCAAAACATCCACAGACACCTACGTTCCTTCCAAATTCCAATCTCATCTCCCATCCACCAACCTACTCTTCTTTTCATTGTACTCAAGAAGAACACTCTCAAAATCCATCTAGGGGGGGGGTAGTAATCAGTACATTAACCATTCCTCCATACCAAACGAACAAATTAACCTTTTGAACACGTTATCTTCACAATGTCTACCAACCAATTACCCCAAAACAATGCAATAAAAAACATTGCAAATAACCGCCATACCACCCACGATAACAACCGGAACAACGCAATCAACTACCTCCTTCATTACATCATCAATTCGACAAACTACTTCTACCTTCCAAGGAATAGCCTCACTACATATCCAAACCCAACTCCTAATGCCATATAAACCACAGCAACCTAGACCTATAAACAATAACCTCTAAAAGCACTGTACACCCACCAAACCCCTAGTAATCATAGTCTACTAAGCCAACAATACACTTAAATCCAAAAACCAATACCTCTACTATTACCATAACAAAATACTCCCCTAAGTTGTACTAGATTACAACACCCTTACCACCTATCCCCCAACTTCTCAAACCTCAGCACTCGCTCTAATATCTCCTATACTCCTCGAAACTAGTCAATCAAAAGCCTTCACCTCATCTAAAACCTGTCACATGCTCACTGTGCCCAAAAAACAACACATATACCTAGACTCACAATCAACCTACAATACATTCATCACACTACTTCTCTCATGACAGACCTAAAGATACTCTTCTTTTCCTCAACTAAATTATCAATCATACTGTTCCCATCTTAGCTAACCCCCATACCCCACAATCAGTGTACCCCCCTACCCCTTACAGTTTTGCATTAAGGTTGCATCATAAATACACTACCATTTCTATCAACAAGGCGACGTCTCAACTCGTTCCTAACCCCCACGCCTATGCGACGTTGTCCAGATCCCTATGCTATGACAATCCTACACTACCACCTCTAGCACCCACTCCTACGCACTCCCAAAAAAAAACTTAACTACCAAACCCATATATACACTCCAAGATGAATAAGTCAGGCCATAGAACTAAGACAGTGACACAAAACAACATAAACCGTACTCCTTATAACACTCACCAAAACCACCACCAAACCCATTACCCACCAAACCATACATAATAACCACATTATATGACTCTGTACCTCCGTTTCTACTCGCGCTATAGACTATCCTAAAATACGTACTCCATACATATACCTACAGCTCGACCCAAACAGAGAAATCAGCAACATTACATCAACATCATCCCTTATAGCGCGTCATCAATTCCAACTACCTCAAACAACAATCCATAACTTCCACACCCACCAACCGTCTGAACTTCCACTATCTGATCAGTCTCCCTGCTAGATCCTTCACAGTGTCATCATGTGTCACTATCCCTAGAACTCTCCATGAGATCTCCTCCGCCCACCTAGTCTCTCACAGACTAAGAGTGTCGTGAATCATTCACACTGAACATTCATCACACCCTCCCCAGACCCCCCACCCTCACTGATAGAACATGTGTCACACCCCCATACACCCCCCCCATATCGCACCATATACAAAGACACCATCAACAGTAATGAGTAGTGTGCTGTCACTCATCTAAAGCTATCACCACAGCAATCACCAAAACCGAACCGCCTCTCCAGACTGCTCTGTCTGAGACTCTCCCCACTGTGTGCTAGCTCCGTGTTCTCAATATGTTGTCGCTGTAGACCTAGAGATGTCTACGTGACCCCAAATTATATCTGAGTTGAGTTGTCACTGTGTTACGAGAATCCTTCAACTAACGCATCCTGCTCCAACCACGTGTGTATATTCTTCAACCTATGAGTACATACATAAAAAATTGAGTGTGTACAATTATTTCCCAAACCATACTCACATTCCGACTATATCAATTGAGGTAATCTCACAATCCTAGACATTGTAGAATGATAACATGTTATCGCGTGATAAACGGACGTTGTTTTGTTATCCCACACATACACAAACATTATATACGTGAAATTGAATCCGTATCGCTGTTGCCTATATCCACACACCAAGCCTCTCATGAATAGACATGTAGAGTCTCAATACATGCACTCCCACCTGTCCCCCACAATTATTGATCTACCCAATAGTAACTGACATAGAGGTCTATCGATCGCTCCCACAATTATTTGCCTCAAACTAGTAAGTCAGTTAAGTTATGTGACTCTCCCACTGTACAAGATAGAATTTGACTAACACCAAACGATCATACAGTGTCGCTAAATTAGTAGCCATCTCTGACAATTATCGCTGTCCCAGTCAATATAATGTGTATGTACAATAGTTCCCCACCCCCATGTTTGTTTCCAGCACTCTTTTTCAGCACTCCCCACACAGTCCAGATATACACTCTAGAATCTATATGTTGTGTGCCACACTGTCGTGTGAGACTGCTACACTACACTGTTATATCATATGTATATAATATAACTCATAAAACACGAAGTGACCTAAGTGTCACCCACTCGTGTGTTTTCCCCTGCAACTCACATAAAATACGCTGCACGCATCGTGAAGTCCTGAGATGCTGATGTCTAGATGAGATAATGTAATTACATTTTTGTCAGATTGCGCCACTATCCTAAAAGAGTCTGTCATGATACTTGACGTATACATGAAACGTGTGAAGTCTCTTCGTCTGTGTCGAGTGTAAAATTGTAAGTATTAATTGTAGAATAATGTGATTCATAGATGACATACTTAAGACGCACACTTGTGATAATTTCAAGATTTGTGTACTGCTGTGTAGGTGTGTTGTAAATGAAGTTACACAAATTTCTGTAGATCAGATACGCGTGAATATAGCTATGAAGCGTAATGTGGCAGTCTCGTGTAGCTTGTGTCTCTGATGTCGGAATGGTTGAAGGAAAATAGGAAAGATGTGTTATGAAAGAATGTGTGTGTGAAAATCCTTTTTAAGAGGTATGTTTGTGATTTGACACTCATTGAGATTGTCTGTTCTAGTGTTTTAGAATGAAACTGAGTCATATATATCTATATGATCTCATAGCCACTAGACTTTGTGCTAAGTATCAAACCTGTGACCAGACTCGACGCTCCAGTGTGTCTTACTGAGTGAAATATTGAGTATAATACTGAGATACATAAAGTCGTCCGGATATCGTTATCTACTGTGTTGAAGTTTTAGTGCGGTTATATATATACCATATTTTGCGTGTGTGAATTACCGAGCCTAGATGTGATCTCGCGCTCCCATGATGGAGTAGTGCTATCAATGTAATACACATATGTCGCGTCAGTCCGTGTTTAGCACATACAGCCAAGGCCGTTGAAGCAAGAGAATGATAGATGTTTGGCCGGGAACGAGTAGCAGTAAAGAGAGTGAAGTATGTGTGATACTACCACCCAGTGGCCCTAACATTCGTCTAGCAGATAGTTCTTTGACAATAGTTTCGAGCTATAGAATGTGCGTAGAGTGTCTCCTGAATGTGGTGAAATATGGAGTCTAGTCTAAGAGTTAACATGTGGCAATGCGGAACATTTGGCTACTCACTAGAGTATTGTATTCGGCCTATGTGGAATGTATCTGCACGGAGTGTTGTGCTCTAATAGATAATAGAGAGAACTTTACTGTGCGCTCAGATTACTAAATGTTGAGTGTCTTGTTTCACAGCTGATAGTCACAAGTGCAATCGCGTGTTATAGCTGCCAGGGCAAGGACTGAAAATTAGCTTATGAAAGCGTTGCATAAATCAGCGTTTAATCTAGCTTGATGCGGGAGAGGCGAACAGGAGCATGTTCTTTTTGACGATATAGATGTCCTGACAGTGGTATTTTATTTGGAAACCTATCGACAACGAAGAAGTAATGAAAAGGCGGTAATCAGTCTTGTTTACCTGACCTGGCTCGATAATAGTGACGCACTATTGAACTTATATGGGTTATTCCGCCCTGTGATGATAATGAGTGTAGATCACGATGCTGCAGCTCGATGTCTCGAGAATTTATCTGTGCGTCGATGTAGTTTTACTTTCGGCATAACTGTTTAATAGCGGTGAAACGAAAAATCGTCTGCTGGGTTCCTTGTAATGGAATAGACAAGGCCATTGTAGGGGGGGTGTGAACGGCTGTGAAATCGATAACATCATTGCCTTGTAGATGGAGGGATCATAAGCAGAGAGAGGACGCATTTTCATCTTCGTCCCCTACCTTTTGGACACGAGTTACGATGCAAGAAGATCCGTGTTCACCGTACTGATAGGCTGCGATGTGCAACCTAGGAGGCTGATTTAATTAATATGTTCGTTGTGACATCTGTGCTGTGGTGTACGACTAGAGAGTATATGCACGTGTGTTGCTAATGTGTGTTGTCCAATCATCTAAAGTGAGCTGTACACACGGCGGACCCCTCTCCAAAGATCCAAGCTGCGCACACGTAGCTGCTTCGAAGGTGGATCAAAGGCAGCGGACATCAGGATAAGTGTTAGAAGCTGTTAGCAGCCGTTTGCTTATTAAGTTAGTGCGTTTAATTTCTCGTGTCTTCTGTTTACTTAACTTCGTTGCGTCTGCGCATTATCTATCACAGTCTTGAAATACAGATGCTCGTATTTCCCCCCTGGGTATACTTATTATAATATAGGCCTTGATACTGTTCTTATAATTAGATATTTGTTATTCGCTTTAGTTCCCTTGATAAGGCTTACCTTGCCCGGAACTAACTATAGTGGTTTTTGCCACTGTTTATTTAATGTTATTTTTAAATTCCCCGATTCTCTTTCTTTCATAGGCAATTTTTCGTGCAGGAATTACAATGAACACCCTGTTAGAACGTGTGAGACCCCAGACTATGATCTGGAAGTTAATATAGCTACAAACATGTACTCTAAACATCCGTGTCAGCATTTACATTTAAATGATAACTGAGGTTCCTTTTAGGACTTGAACAATTTTGCTTCGTTCATATCTAGGACTTCCTTCTGTCTATCACTTTCTACAGTGTACTGTGAAACTTGTTATCTTGTTATTAGCTTTTGTTATTAGTTAAAAATGCATATATTCATTTTCTGTTTGCCCTTGCTGCAGGGTGGGACGAGTAGAAGCTCTTGGGTTAACTTCACTGTCCACGTGTTTTGTTTTTTTGTATTGTTCATAGTTTATGTGGTAGTATTTATTTTTGATTTCTGTATACGGGGGATTTGATTGTTCGCACGGTAATTTGTAGTGGTGAGCACCATATCCATTCTTTCTTCATTGATGAAATTTGCATTGTGTTGTCTTTAATAGGTTTTGTGAGACAAATTACGCTGTAGGGAACCCAATCAGTCTAGAGTTGGGGAGTTGTTGAGAAGCGTGCGTGTAAATTTGTGGAACAATGTTGTGGTGTTAGTTGTTTGCGTTTAGTTGTGGTTGTACTTATTGGTCTTTGTCCATATAGTGTCATCGTTCTTTGCGGGGTGTTTTTATGTCGCGATTATCTACAGAGTCCATTTAGCTTGTCGATCTCCGTGTGTTCTTAAGTTATTTTACGATATCTGTTGTTTTGTCAGACCGCTTGATGGTCTTGTGGTGTGTATGAATAGTCCCCCCCCCAAAAGGATCTATCTTACTGGGGGGGGGGGAGGGTCTTGTAACTTCCACTCCGGGGGGGTGGTGGGGGGGGGGGGGGGGGGGGGGGGGGGGTGTCATGTGTTTTCTTACTTCTGTATTTCACAACGAGTGCCTGAAAAACGTACCTATATGTATTATCATTTCAATCATCCTCTCATACCATTTGGTTAACCTAAGCAGACCACATTTTATTTTGTCTTGTTACAGTTTTGTAAGTGTTACACTACAGAGTGATGATATAATCACAAGAGATTGACCCAGGGTGTAGGACCCTATAGTGTGAAAGAATGTTCGTTAAAAGTTCTGTTGTGTAATGACTAGACCGCTCTGACATCTCGAGGAGACAGGGGTCCAATCACCCTCGATTATGATAGGTTGATTCGATGACACCATTTGACTTATCAGGTTGTATACGTATTTTTGTAGATATCTATTACTTAATATGTCATTTTTTCGCATAGTTATGCTGTAGTTTGAAAAATATTTGCAGGATGATAGCCTTTTGGATGTGTATCACAATGGGGATACTGGGCAATTGGTTAAATCAGGGGCAGGATAATCTTGGAAATTTATGGTCCAAGACTCAAATTCTTTTGTGTGCTGCAGGATACGGTACAGGGAACGAAGAGGAAAGAGAAATTAGAAGATTGAGGTAGAGAATCGCGGATAGCAAAAGAAAAGATAGAGGAGAAACAAGGAGTAGGAGATGTAAATCGAGTTAGAAGCAAAGAAGGAAGAGACGAGAGGAAAAGCTGACATATTCGAAGCGGATAAAGAAATTACTTTGGAAGAAAACTGGAACTTGAAGCTGCGAGTTCTAGGACCAGCTACGAATGAGTCTGTGCGTCGCTTTCAAGTGCGACTCCATCCCTTGTTGAGGGCGTCGATATGATGGAGTGTTTATCTAGAAAGTCTTTCAACAAGAAGCAGTATCTTGGGTTAGAGAGAAGAAGATTGGGCCGTAGGCAATCACTGACTCTCTAGAATGATACTGCTGTCGCGGGCTATAAGATGTGTATACAGTATTGTGTCTTGCATTGCCGTAGTGCGTATCGCATTGTGTGAGATATATCGAACACTGAGTGAAAGAGACCTATAGTTTTCGAAGATTTAGACTGACAGGCAGATAAAGGGTAAGTGACGAGTAGAAAGAATTTATAAAGGAGGGCATTCCTACACAATACTAAAGTGCGAAGTGAGGCGCTACTTTGTGTGAGTCTTAGAGTGGAGTCATAATCAGTCATAAGTTGCCTGATTCACGATAGGTGGGTTGAACTAGTAGTATTGTTAGCAAGTTTTGCTCTGAGAGGGCACGTCCGACTGGCTTATGCTGTACGAGACGAAAGGTTCTATCGATCTTGACATCCAGAGTTAGTGGTTTTCTACAAAGAGCGAAGGCTCCAAATGTTATAAAATTGTGTTCTATGTCTCGGCTCTAAAAAGCTAGGACATCAGTATGTACAGATTTGCGCACTCACTCGCGCGCAAGCACTGAATTCGTGTCTAAGCAGATAGCTGACCTGACCACCGTTCCAGCTTGTGTGGCTGTAAGGATATAAATAGCTAGAAAAGAGGTCCATTACATTACATCCTCTAGGGCCCGCAGTGCTGTAGGACAGATATGTTGGGAAAGATGGTGGAAAGATAGAAAGATGGAACACGGGACGATTCGAAAGATATTTTCTCATAAGAGGACAGTACCCTTCTTGTTTTTGGGTCAGGTACAGGTTGAGAAGGGGGTTGTTATGATGAGTGTGCGCTCTAAGAGGCGTCTGATCTATCTTATCAATGTGGGAGGGACCCCAGAGAGGTGTCCCTTCAAACCACAAAGGACAGTCCATATGCAGCCCAAAGAAAAATTATAAAATAGCAGTCCAAAGGAGAAGCCCTTACAAGCACGCAAGAGACGGATTCCAACTGCCATTTTAATGAGAGAAGAAAAGTCGAAAGGAGAGCTGCGCACAAAAGTGATCTCCTCAAATGAGCACAATGCAGAAACTTCAGTGTACTAGTACTTGATTACATAGGTAATTAGCGAGGAGGATGCATATTCTGTTGTGAGGGGTGCCTCCGCCCCAGCCATAGAGTATATCGAGCCTGATGGCCTAAGCCTAATTTTAATATGTGGCCATACTTTGCCCTTGCCCTCTTTGTGTAGTGAGAGAGAGGGGAGATAGAAGGGCCCACCTTAACTTATACATAAGGCGCGTAGAGAGTGCGTAGAGGAGAATAAACCTTGTATTTGTTTTGAGGGCGCAAACGGGTTGTGACGACCTCTCTCTGTTGGCAAGATAGAAGAAAGGACAGAAAAAAAGAAGCAGGAACGTGGAAGGAGGGGGGAAAAAAAAAGGGGGGAGATCGACCAAGGTAACAGAATAAATGGAACTCATGCTTGGACCTAGTACCTATTAGTTGGATAATATCTTTTATGAAAGATACAGATTTAGTATTTCCGAAGCTGAGTTTTTTCTGTTTCTTGAGACCTTTTCCTTTAATGAAATATCTCATAATTAGTGAGCACGTTTGTTTTCTGTGAGACTTGTTTGTTCGCTTTAAGAAGAAGAATAAACAATGCAGTCTGATTATTTTTCAGCCAATGCCACCCTGTTTTTTGGAGGATTAACTGTCCCTTTAAGAAGGCATTTGCTTTGTTGATCACTAAAAAACATGTTGTTATGCTCTATCACGAGCTACACCAGAGGGTCCCACGAGGCTGAGAGATAAAAAAATAATGTGCTATTGCTCATTCATGCATGTCGTAAAAGGCGACTAATTTGAGGTTATGCATGTTGCTGACATCACCATCATGTACAACAGATAGCTATAGAACCCAACCCTGTAAGAATATATGAATGCTCTAAGGCAGGCATACTGCAAGACTGTCAGCTGCAGTGTCAGTTCAATCTTCTAAGGGCAGGACTACCTGCCAAAGACTGTAAACTGCAGTTGTCACGTTCTGAAATACTTCTTAATGGCATGGTCATTACTTGCATAGACTGTCAGTGTGCCAAGTGTAAGTTAAATGTTTTCTACTTAAGGCTAGGTCAGTACTGCCAATAGACTTTGTCATGCTGCCAGCGAGTCAGTTCATTCACATGTTACAAAGTAATGGATAAAATTCGATAGTGACCAATATAAGGATGGCGATTATCCATCATCCTTCATTACATTCACCCCCCCACCCTTGAACTCCCCAAAGAGCATAAGCCTTCAACAAACTTATGCCAGGTCTCCCTGTCCCATGCCATCAGCTTAAGGTCTTTCAATTTCATCTTAACTCTTTGACTCCGGAACAACGCTCAGAGCGTTGGTCAGATTTGACACCCGTGCAAAAATAACTCTCTGATCGTTGTTTTTAGTCTATCACGAATTAAAATTACGGTACAGGGTGGAAAACAATTGAGGAGTTAAAGAGTTAAAGCGCTTCATGTCTGTATCTATCTCTCATCTCCATGTGTTTCGTGGTCTCCCTCTATCTCTCTTAACCTTGGGGATTCCAGAACAAGGACTGCCTCGTTATGCTATCAATATGTTTCCTCAGTGTGTGTCCTATCCATCTCCAGTGTCTTCATCGCATTCTTTATTCCACTGGCGCCTGTCTAGGTCTTGTCATTAGTTCCACATTAGTGATCTTGTCATACCACTTCCATCCATCTATTCTACGCAAGCACCCATTAATGAAAGTATGTAGATTTTTGGTTGTTGTTTCAGATCTATTCTTGTATTAGTGATTTAACATTTGAATTGAAGATTCTTATTTTTATGTTGGACGTGATTTCTTCTCGGCAAGATTGATTTAGTGAATTAATTCTCCTATAGCCTCTTGCATTATTATTTTGATATCCTTGTTTGCCCCTCCAACAGTGTCTATATTGCTGCAAAGGTATATGAGCAAAAGTGCGAGACACGTTTGTTTTTGACCGCCACTACAATACGATACCAGCGTGTGGTTACTGATTTCCTGTGTCTGTCAGTGGCAAAGGAACCAAAAGGGTGACTACGGTTTGGTTGCTGCCCTAACAATGACGGCCCCCCCCCAAAACCAACACGCGATGTTTAATTGGGACTGCTTTGTCGGTCAGCGGACCAAGGACCAAGTGTTGGTGTTCAGTTTTAATAGTGTATGATTTGGAAATAACCGCGAATGTTACATTCTACAAATTACCTCTCGGACCACTA